>JBAMCE010000022.1:0-168028 GCA_037075305.1 Drosophila kanekoi | reverse complement strand
ATTTAATCTCAAAGCATACAGCCTTACCTAGCTGTCAAAACTTTTTTACCAAAACTTTTTTTAGATTCCAGGAGCCCCGCCAATCTGGCATGTGCAGCCTAGGGGAGCAAGTCAAAGCCAAACAGGCTCATCCGACTATTTAATCCTATAACATATAGCCGCATCTGGCCGCCAAAACTGATTTACCAAAACCTATCAAAGTTACCAGGAACCCTGTTAATCTAGCATTTGCAGCCTAGGGGAGCAAGACAAAGCCAAATAGTCTCACCCGACTATTAAATTTTAAATCATATAGCCCCACCTGGCCGCCAAAACTGATTTACCAAAACTTGTCTCAGATAGCAGGAACCCTGTTAATCCAGCATTTGCATCCTAGTGGAGCAAGTCAAAGTCAAACAAACTCACCCGACTATTTAACCTTAAAACATACAGACTTACGTAGCTGTCAAAACTGTTTAACCAAAACTTTTTTTAGATTCCAGGAGCCCCGCCAATCTGGAATCTGCCGCCTAGCGAAGAAAGTCAAAGCCAAATAGTCTCACACGATTATTAAGTCTGAAAACATTCAGCATCACCTGGAACTCAAAATTGCCTTACCAAAACTGGTTTCAGATACAAGGAAGCCTGTTAATCCAGCATTTACATCCTAGGGGCGCAAGTCAAAGCCAAACAGGCTAACCCCACTATTAAATCTTTAAACATGTAGCCCCATCTGGCCGCCAAGACTGATTTACGAAAACTTGTCTTAGATACCAGGAACCCTGTTATTCCAGCATTTGCATCCTAGGGGCGCAAGTCAAAGCCAAACACGCTCACCCGACTATTTAATCTTAAAACATACAGCCTTACCTAGCTGTCAAAACTGTTTTACCAAAACTTCTCTTAGATTCCAGGAGACCCGCCAATCTGGCATGTGCAGCCAAGGGGAGCAAGTCAAAGCCAAGCAGGCTCATCCGACTATTTAATCCTAAATCATATAGCCCCATAGACGCCAAAACTGATTTACCAAAACTTGTCTTAGATACCAGGAACCCTGTTATTCCAGCATTTGCATCCTAGGGGCGCAAGTCAAAGCCAAACACGCTCACCCGACTATTTAATCTTAAAGCATACAGCCTTACCTAGCTGTCAAAACTAATTTACCAAAATTTGTCTTAGATTCCAGGTGTCCCGCCAATCTGGCATCTGCATCCTAGGGGAGGAAGACAAAGCCAAATAGCCTCACCCGACTATTAAATCTTAAAACATATAGCCCCATAGACGCCAAAACTGATTTACCAAAACTTGTCTTAGATACCAGGAACCCTGTTATTCCACCATTTGCATCCTAGGGGCGCAAGTCAAAGCCAAACACGCTCACCCTACTATTTAATCTTAATGCATACAGACTCACGTAGCTGTCAAAACTGTTTTACCAAAACTTGTCTTAGATTCCAGGAGCCCCGCCAATCTGGAAAGTGCAGCCTAGGGGAGCAAGTCAAAGCCAAACAGGCTCATCCGACTATTTAATCCTAAAACATATAGCCCCATCTGGCCGCCAATACTGATTTACCAAAACCTATCAAAGTTACCAGGAACCCTGTTAATCTAGCATTTACAGCCTAGGGGAGCAAGACAAAGCCAAATAGTCTCACCCGACTATTAAATTCTAAATCATATAGCCCCACCTGGCCGCCAAAACTGATTTACCAAAACTTGTCTCAGATAGCAGGAACCCTGTTAATCCAGCATTTGCATCCTAGTGGAGCAGGTCAAAGTCAAACAGACTCACCCGACTATTTAACCTTAAAACATACAGACTTACGTAGCTGTCAAAACTGTTTTACCAAAACTTTTTTTAGATTCCAGGAGCCCGCCAATCTGGAATCTGCCGCCTAGCGGAGAAAGTCAAAGCCAAATAGTCTCACATTATTAAGTCTGAAAACATTCAGCATCACCTGGAACTCAAAATTGCCTTACCAAAACTGGTTTCAGATACCAGGAAGCCTGTTAATCCAGGACTTACATCCTAGGGGCGCAAGTCAAAGCCAAACAGGCTAACCCCACTATTAAATCTTAAAACATGTAGCCCCATCTGGCCGCCAAAACTGATTTACGAAAACTTGTCTTAGATACCAGGCACCCTGTTATTCCAGCATTTGCATCATAGGGGCGCAAGTCAAAGCCACACACGCTCACCCGACTATTTAATCTTAAAACATACAGCCTTACCTAGCTGTCAAAACTGTTTTACCAAAACTTGTCTTAGATTCCAGGAGCATCGCCAATCTGGCATGTGCAGCCAAGGGGAGCAAGTCAAAGCCAAGCAGGCTCATCCGACTATTTAATCCTAAAACATATAGCCCCATAGACGCCAAAACTGATTTACAAAAACTTGTCTTAGATACCAGGAACCCTGTTATTCCAGCATTTGCATCCTAGGGGCGCAAGTCAAAGCCAAACACGCTCACTCGACTATTTAATCTTAAAGCATACAGCCTTACCTAGCTGTCAAAACTGATTTACCAAAACTTGTCTTAGATTCCAGGTGTCCCGCCAATCTGGCATGTGCAGCCTAGGGGAGGAAGACAAAGCCAAATAGCCTCACCCGACTATTAAATCTTAAAACATATAGCCTCATCTGGCCGCCAAAAATGATTTACCAAAACTTGTCTCAGATACCAGAACCCTGTTAATCCAGCATTTGCATCCTAGGGGAGCGAGTCAAAGTCAAACAGACTCACCCGACTATTTAACCTTAAAACATACAACTTACGTAGCTGTCAAAACTGTTTTACCAAAACTTTTCTTAGATTCCAGGAGCCCCGCCAATCTGGCATGTGCAGCCTAGGGGAGCAAGTCAAAGCCAAACAGACTCATCCGACTATTTAATCCTAAAACATATAGCCCCATCTGGCCGCCAAAACTGATTTACCAAAACCTATCTCAGTTACCAGGAACCCTGTTAATCTAGCATTTGCAGCCTAGGGGAGCAAGTCAGAGCCAAATAGTCTCACCCGACTATTAAGTTTTAAATAATATAGCCCCACCTGGCCGCCAAAACTGATTTACCAAAACTTGTCTCAGATACCAGGAACCCTGTTAATCCAGCATTTGCATCCTAGGGGAGCAAGTCAAAGTCAAACAGACTCACCCGACTATTTAACCTTAAAACATACAGACTTACGTAGCTGTCAAAATTGTTTTACCAGAGCTTTTTTTAGATTCCAGGAGCCCTGCCAATCTGGCATGTACCGCCTAGGGGAGAAAGTCAAAGCCAAATAGTCTCACACGACTATTAAGTCTGAATACATTCAGCCTCACCTGGAACTCAAAATTGCCTTACCAAAACTTGTCTTAGATACCAGGAACCCTGTTATTCCAGCATTTGCATCCTAGGGGCGCAAGTCAAAGCCAAACACGCTCACCCGACTATTTAATCTTAAAACATACAGCCTTACCTAGCTGTCAAAACTGTTTTACCAAAACTTGTCTTAGATTCCAGGAGCCCCGCCAATCTGGCATGTGCAGCCTAGGGGAGCAAGTCAAAGCCAAACAGGCTCATCCGACTATTTAATCCTAAGACATATAGCCCCATAGACGCCAAAGCTGATTTACCAAAACTTGTTTTAGATACCAGGAACCCTGTTATTCCAGCATTTGCATCCTAGGGGCGCAAGTCAAAGCCAAACACGCTCACCCGACTATTTAATCTTAAAGAATACAGCCTTACCTAGCTGTCAACACTGCTAGCCAATCTGGCATGTGCAGCCTAGGGGAGCAAGTCAAAGCCAAACAGGCTCATCCGACTATTTAATTCTAAAACATATAGCCCCATCTGGCCGCCAAAACTGGTTTACCAAAACCTATCAAAGTTACCAGGAACCCTGTTAATCTAGCATTTGCAGCCTAGGGGAGCAAGACAATGCCAAATAGTCTCACCCGACTATTAAATTTTAAATCATGTAGCCCCTCCTGGCCGCCAAAACTGATTTACCAAAACTTGTCTCAGATAGCAGGAACCCTGTTATTCCAGCATTTGCATCCTAGGGGCGCAAGTCAAAGCCAAACACGCTCACCCGACTATTTAATCTTAAAGCATACAGCCTTACCTAGCTGTCAAAACTGTTTTACCAAAACTTGTCTTAGATTCCAGGAGCCCCGCCAATCTGGCATGTGCAGCCTAGGGGAGCAAGTCAAAGCCAAGCAGTCTATTCCGACTATTTAATCCTAAAACATATAGCCCCATCTGGCCGCCAAAACTGATTTACCAAAACTTGTCTCAGATACCAGAACCCTGTTAATCCAAGATTTGCATCCTAGGGGAGCAAGTCAAAGTCAAACAGACTCACCCGACTATTTAACCTTAAAACATACAACTTACGTAGCTGTCAAAACTGTTTTACCAAAACTTTTTTTAGATTCCAGGAGCCCCGCCAATCTGGCATGTGCAGCCTAGGGAGCAAGTCAAAGCCAAACAGGCTCATCCGACTATTTAATCCTAAAACATATAGCCCCATAGACGCCAAAACTGATTTACCAAAACTTGTCTTAGATACCAGGAACCCTGTTATTCCAGCATTTGCATCCTAGGGGCGCAAGTCAAAGCCAAACACGCTCACCCTACTATTTAATCTTAAAGCATACAGCCTTACCTAGCTGTCAAAACCGTTTTACCAAAACTTGTCTTAGATTCCAGGAGCCCCGCCAATCTGGAATGTGCAGCCTAGGGGAGCAAGTCAAAGCCAAACAGGCTCATCCGACTATTTAATCCTAAAACATATAGCCCCATCTGGCCGCCAATACTGATTTACCAAAACCTATCAAAGTTACCAGGAACCCTGTTAATCTAGCATTTACAGCCTAGGGGAGCAAGACAAAGCCAAATAGTCTCACCCGACTATTAAATTTTAAATCATATAGCCCCACCTGGCCGCCAAAACTGATTTACCAAAACTTGTCTCAGATAGCAGGAACCCTGTTAATCCAGCATTTGCATCCTAGTGGAGCAAGTCAAAGTCAAACAGACTCACCCGACTATTTAACCTTAAAACATACAGACTTACGTAGCTGTCAAAACTGTTTTACCAAAACTTTTTTTAGATTCCAGGAGCCCCGCCAATCTGGAATCTGCCGCCTAGCGGAGAAAGTCAAAGCCAAATAGTCTCACATTATTAAGTCTGAAAACATTCAGCATCACCTGGAACTCGAAATTGCCTTACCAAAACTGGTTTCAGATACCAGGAACCCTGTTATTCCAGCATTTGCATCCTAAGGGCGCAAGTCAAAGCCAAACACGCTCATCCGACTATTTAATCTTAAAGCAAACAGCCTTACCTAGCTGTCAAAACTGTTTTACCAAAACTTGTCTTAGATTCCAGGAGCCCCGCCAATCTGGCATGTGCAGCGTAGGGGAGCAAGTCAAAGCCAAACAGACTCATCCGACTATTTAATCCTAAAACATATAGCCCCATCTGGCCGCCAAAACTGATTTACCAAAACCTATCTCAGTTACCAGGAACCCTGTTAATCTAGCATTTGCAGCCTAGGGGAGCAAGTCAAAGCAAAATAGTCTCACCCGACTATTAAGCCTTAACACATTCAGCCTCACCTGGCCGCCAAAACTGCTTTACCAAAACTTGTTTAACATACCAGGAACACTGTTAATCCAGCATTTGCATCCTAGGGGCGCAACTCAAAGCCAAACACGCTCACCCGACTATTTAATCTTAAAGCATACAGCCTTACCTAGCTGTCAAAACTGTTTTAGCAAAACTTGTCTTAGATTCCAGGAGCCCCGCCAATCTGGCATGTACCGCCTAGGGGAGAAAGTCAAAGCCAAATAGTCTCACACGACTATTAAGTCTGAATACATTCAGCCTCACCTGGAATTCAAAATTGCCTTACCAAAACTTGTCTTAGATACCAGGAACCCTGTTATTCCAGCATTTGCATCCTAGGGGCGCAAGTCAAAGCCAAACACGCTCACCCGACTATTTAATCTTAAAGCATACAGCCTTACCTAGCTGTCAAAACTAATTTACCAAAACTTGTCTTAGATTCCAGGTGTCCCGCCAATCTGGCATCTGCATCCTAGGGGAGGAAGACAAAGCCAAATAGCCTCACCCGACTATTAAATCTTAAAACATATAGCCTCATCTGGCCGCCAAAAATGATTTACCAAAACTTGTCTCAGATACCAGAACCCTGTTAATCCAGCATTTGCATCCTAGGGAGCAAGTCAAAGTCAAACAGACTCACCCGACTATTCAACCTTAAAACATACAGATCTGCGTAGCTGTCAAAACTGTTTTACCAAAACTTTTTTTAGATTCCAGGAGCCCCGCCAATCTGGCATGTACCGCCTAGGGGAGAAAGTCAAAGCCAAATAGTCTCACACGACTATTAAGTCTGAATACATTCAGCCTCACCTGGAACTCAAAATTGCCTTACCAAAACTTGTCTTAGATACCAGGAACCCTGTTATTCCAGCATTTGCTTCCTAGGGGAGCAAGTCAAAGTCAAACAGACTCACCCGACTATTTAACCTTAAAACATACAGACTCACGTAGCTGTCAAAACTGTTTTACCATAACTTGTCTTAGATTCCAGGAGCCCCGCCAATCTGGCATGTGCAGCCTAGGGGAGCAAGTCAAAGCCAAACAGGCTCATCCGACTATTTAATCCTAAAACATATAGCCCCATCTGGCCGCCAAAACTGATTTACCAAAACCTATCTCCGTTACCAGGAACCCTGTTAATCTAGCATTTGCAGCCTAGGGGAGCAAGACAAAGCCAAATAGTCTCACTCGACTATTAAATTTTAAATCATATACCCCCACCTGGCCGCCAAAACTGATTTACCAACACTTGTCTCAGATACCAGGAACCCTGTTAATCCAGCATTTGCATCCTAGGGGAGCAAGTCAAAGTCAAACAGACTCACCCGACTATTTAACCTTAAAACATACAGACTTACGTAGCTGTCAAAACTGTTTTACCAAAGCTTTTTTTAGATTCCAGGAGCCCCGCCAATCTGGCATCTGCCGCCTAGGGGAGAAAGTCAAAGCCAAATAGTCTCACACGACTATTAAATTTGAAAACATTCAGCATCACCTGGAACTCAAAATTGCCTTACCAAAACTTGTTTCAGATACCAGGAACCCTGTTAATCCAGCATTTGCATCCTAGGGGCGCAAGTCAAAGCCAAGCAGGCTCACCCGACTATTTAATCCTAAAACATATAGCCCCATCTGGCCGCCAATACTGATTTACAAAACCTATCAAAGTTACCAGGAACCCTATTAATCTAGCATTTACAGCCTAGGGGAGCAAGACAAAGCCAAATAGTCTCACCCGACTATTAAATTCTAAATCATATAGCCCCACCTGGCCGACTATTTAATCTTAAAGCATACAGCCTTACCTAGCTGTCAAAACTGATTTACCAAAACTTGTCTTAGATTCCAGGAGCCCCGCCAATCTGGAATGTGCAGCCTAGGGGAGCAAGTCAAAGCCAAACAGGCTCATCCGACTATTTAATCCTAAAACATATAGCCCCATCTGGCCGCCAATACTGATTTACCAAAACCTATCAAAGTTACCAGGAACCCTGTTAATCTAGCATTTACAGCCTAGGGGAGCAAGACAAAGCCAAATAGTCTCACCCGACTATTAAATTTTAAATCATATAGCCCCACCTGGCCGCCAAAACTGATTTACCAAAACTTGTCTCAGATAGCAGGAACCCTGTTAATCCAGCATTTGCATCCTAGTGGAGCAAGTCAAAGTCAAACAGACTCACCCGACTATTTAACCTTAAAACATACAGACTTACGTAGCTGTCAAAACTGTTTTACCAAAACTTTTTTTAAATTCCAGGAGCCCCGCCAATCTGGAATCTGCCGCCTAGCGGAGAAAGTCAAAGCCAAATAGTCTCACATTATTAAGTCTGAAAACATTCAGCATCACCTGGAACTCGAAATTGCCTTACCAAAACTGGTTTCAGATACCAGGAACCCTGTTATTCCAGCATTTGCATCCTAAGGGCGCAAGTCAAAGCCAAACACGCTCATCCGACTATTTAATCTTAAAGCAAACAGCCTTACCTAGCTGTCAAAACTGTTTTACCAAAACTTGTCTTAGATTCCAGGAGCCCCGCCAATCTGGCATGTGCAGCGTAGGGGAGCAAGTCAAAGCCAAACAGACTCATCCGACTATTTAATCCTAAAACATATAGCCCCATCTGGCCGCCAAAACTGATTTACCAAAACCTATCTCAGTTACCAGGAACCCTGTTAATCTAGCATTTGCAGCCTAGGGGAGCAAGTCAAAGCAAAATAGTCTCACCCGACTATTAAGCCTTAACACATTCAGCCTCACCTGGAACTCAAAATTGCCTTACCAAAACTTGTTTAACATACCAGGAACACTGTTAATCCAGCATTTGCATCCTAGGGGCGCAACTCAAAGCCAAACACGCTCACCCGACTATTTAATCTTAAAGCATACAGCCTTACCTAGCTGTCAAAACTGTTTTAGCAAAACTTGTCTTAGATTCCAGGAGCCCCGCCAATCTGGCATGTACCGCCTAGGGGAGAAAGTCAAAGCCAAATAGTCTCACACGACTATTAAGTCTGAATACATTCAGCCTCACCTGGAATTCAAAATTGCCTTACCAAAACTTGTCTTAGATACCAGGAACCCTGTTATTCCAGCATTTGCATCCTAGGGGCGCAAGTCAAAGCCAAACACGCTCACCCGACTATTTAATCTTAAAGCATACAGCCTTACCTAGCTGTCAAAACTAATTTACCAAAACTTGTCTTAGATTCCAGGTGTTCCGCCAATCTGGCATCTGCATTCTAGGGGAGGAAGACAAAGCCAAATAGCCTCACCCGACTATTAAATCTTAAAACATATAGCCTCATCTGGCCGCCAAAAATGATTTACCAAAACTTGTCTCAGATACCAGAACCCTGTTAATCCAGCATTTGCATCCTAGGGAGCAAGTCAAAGTCAAACAGACTCACCCGACTATTCAACCTTAAAACATACAGATCTGCGTAGCTGTCAAAACTGTTTTACCAAAACTTTTTTTAGATTCCAGGAGCCCCGCCAATCTGGCATGTACCGCCTAGGGGAGAAAGTCAAAGCCAAATAGTCTCACACGACTATTAAGTCTGAATACATTCAGCCTCACCTGGAACTCAAAATTGCCTTACCAAAACTTGTCTTAGATACCAGGAACCCTGTTATTCCAGCATTTGCTACCTAGGGGAGCAAGTCAAAGTCAAACAGACTCACCCGACTATTTAACCTTAAAACATACAGACTCACGTAGCTGTCAAAACTGTTTTACCATAACTTGTCTTAGATTCCAGGAGCCCCGCCAATCTGGCATGTGCAGCCTAGGGGAGCAAGTCAAAGCCAAACAGGCTCATCCGACTATTTAATCCTAAAACATATAGCCCCATCTGGCCGCCAAAACTGATTTACCAAAACCTATCTCCGTTACCAGGAACCCTGTTAATCTAGCATTTGCAGCCTAGGGGAGCAAGACAAAGCCAAATAGTCTCACTCGACTATTAAATTTTAAATCATATACCCCCACCTGGCCGCCAAAACTGATTTACCAACACTTGTCTCAGATAGCAGGAACCCTGTTAATCCAGCATTTGCATCCTAGGGGAGCAAGTCAAAGTCAAACAGACTCACCCGACTATTTAACCTTAAAACATACAGACTTACGTAGCTGTCAAAACTGTTTTACCAAAGCTTTTTTTAGATTCCAGGAGCCCCGCCAATCTGGCATCTGCCGCCTAGGGGAGAAAGTCAAAGCCAAATAGTCTCACACGACTATTAAATTTGAAAACATTCAGCATCACCTGGAACTCAAAATTGCCTTACCAAAACTTGTTTCAGATACCAGGAACCCTGTTAATCCAGCATTTGCATCCTAGGGGCGCAAGTCAAAGCCAAGCAGGCTCACCCGACTATTTAATCCTAAAACATATAGCCCCATCTGGCCGCCAATACTGATTTACAAAACCTATCAAAGTTACCAGGAACCCTATTAATCTAGCATTTACAGCCTAGGGGAGCAAGACAGAGCCAAATAGTCTCACCCGACTATTAAATTCTAAATCATATAGCCCCACCTGGCCGACTATTTAATCTTAAAGCATACAGCCTTACCTAGCTGTCAAAACTGATTTACCAAAACTTGTCTTAGATTCCAGGTGTCCCGCCATTCTGGCATGTGCAGCCTAGGGGAGGAAGACAAAGCCAAATAGCCTCACCCGACTATTAAATCTTAAAACATATAGCCTCATCTGGCCGCCAAAAATGATTTACCAAAACTTGTCTCAGATACCAGAACCCTGTTAATCCAGCATTTGCATCCTAGGGGAGCGAGTCAAAGTCAAACAGACTCACCCGACTATTTAACCTTAAAACATACAACTTACGTAGCTGTCAAAACTGTTTTACCAAAACTTTTCTTAGATTCCAGGAGCCCCGCCAATCTGGCATGTGCAGCCTAGGGGAGCAAGTCAAAGCCAAACAGACTCATTCGACTATTTAATCCTAAAACATATAGCCCCATCTGGCCGCCAAAACTGATTTACCAAAACCTATCTCAGTTACCAGGAACCCTGTTAATCTAGCATTTGCAGCCTAGGGGAGCAAGTCAGAGCCAAATAGTCTCACCCGACTATTAAATTTTAAATAATATAGCCCCACCTGGCCGCCAAAACTGATTTACCAAAACTTGTCTCAGATACCAGGAACCCTGTTAATCCAGCATTTGCATCCTAGGGGAGCAAGTCAAAGTCAAACAGACTCACCCGACTATTTAACCTTAAAACATACAGACTTACGTAGCTGTCAAAACTGTTTTACCAGAGCTTTTTTTAGATTCCAGGAGCCCTGCCAATCTGGCATGTACCGCCTAGGGGAGAAAGTCAAAGCCAAATAGTCTCACACGACTATTAAGTCTGAATACATTCAGCCTCACCTGGAACTCAAAATTGCCTTCCCAAAACTTGTCTTAGATACCAGGAACCCTGTTATTCCAGCATTTGCATCCTAGGGGCGCAAGTCAAAGCCAAACACGCTCACCCGTCTATTTTATCTTAAAACATACAGCCTTACCTAGCTGCCAAAACTGTTTTACCAAAACTTGTCTTAGATCCCAGGAGCCCCGCCAATCTGGCATGTGCAGCCTAGGGGAGCAAGTCAAAGCCAAGCAGTCTATTCCGACTATTTAATAATAAAACATATAGCCCCATCTGGCCGCCAAAACTGATTTACCAAAACTTGTCTCAGATACCAGAACCCTGTTAATCCAGCATTTGCATCCTAGGGGAGCAAGTCAAAGTCAAACAGACTCACCCCACTATTAAATCTTAAAACAAATAGCCCCATATGGCCGCCAAAACTGATTTACGAAAACTTGTCTTAGATACCAGGAACCCTGTTATTCCAGCATTTGCATCCTAGGGGAGCAAGTCAAAGCCAAACAGGCTCATCCGACTATTTAATCCTAAAACATATAGCCCCATAGACGCCAAAGTTGATTTACCAAAACTTGTTTTAGATACCAGGAACCCTGTTATTCCAGCATTTGCATCCTAGGGGCGCAAGTCAAAGCCAAACACGCTCACCCGACTATTTAATCTTAAAGGATACAGCCTTACCTAGCTGTCAACACTGCTAGCCAATCTGGCATGTGCAGCCTAGGGGAGCAAGTCAAAGCCAAACAGGCTCATCCGACTATTTAATTCTAAAACATATAGCCCCATCTGGCCGCCAAAACTGGTTTACCAAAACCTATCAAAGTTACCAGGAACCCTGTGAATCTAGCATTTGCAGCCTAGGGGAGCAAGACAATGCCAAATAGTCTCACCCGACTATTAAATTTTAAATCATATAGCCCCTCCTGGCCGCCAAAACTGATTTACCAAAACTTGTCTCAGATAGCAGGAACCCTGTTATTCCAGCATTTGCATCCTAGGGGCGCAAGTCAAAGCCAAACACGCTCACCCGACTATTTAATCTTAAAGCATACAGCCTTACCTAGCTGTCAAAACTGTTTTACCAAAACTTGTCTTAGATTCCAGGAGCCCCGCCAATCTGGCATGTGCAGCCTAGGGGAGCAAGTCAAAGCCAAGCAGTCTATTCCGACTATTTAATCCTAAAACATATAGCCCCATCTGGCCGCCAAAACTGATTTACCAAAACTTGTCTCAGATACCAGAACCCTGTTAATCCAGCATTTGCATCCTAGGGGAGCAAGTCAAAGTCAAACAGACTCACCCGACTATTTAACCTTAAAACATACAACTTACGTAGCTGTCAAAACTGTTTTACCAAAACTTTTCTTAGATTCCAGGAGCCCCGCCAATCTGGCATGTGCAGCCTAGGGGAGCAAGTCAAAGCCAAACAGGCTCATCCGACTATTTAATCCTAAAACATATAGCCCCATAGACGCCAAAACTGATTTACCAAAACTTGTCTTAGATACCAGGAACCCTGTTATTCCAGCATTTGCATCCTAGGGGCGCAAGTCAAAGCCAAACACGCTCACCCTACTATTTAATCTTAAAGCATACAGCCTTACCTAGCTGTCAAAACCGTTTTACCAAAACTTGTCTTAGATTCCAGCAGCCCTGCCAATCTGGAATGTGCAGCCTAGGGGAGCAAGTCAAAGCCAAACAGGCTCATCCGACTATTTTATCCTAAAACATATAGCCCCATCTGGCCGCCAATACTGATTTACCAAAACCTATCAAAGTTACCAGGAACCCTGTTAATCTAGCATTTACAGCCTAGGGGAGCAAGACAAAGCCAAATAGTCTCACCCGACTATTAAATTTTAAATCATATAGCCCCACCTGGCCGCCAAAACTGATTTACCAAAACTTGTCTCAGATAGCAGGAACCCTGTTAATCCAGCATTTGCATCCTAGTGGAGCAAGTCAAAGTCAAACAGACTCACCCGACTATTTAACCTTTCAAACATACAGACTTACGTAGCTGTCAAAACTGTTTTACCAAAACTTTTTTTAGATTCCAGGAGCCCCGCCAATCTGGAATCTGCCGCCTAGCGGAGAAAGTCAAAGCCAAATAGTCTCACATTATTAAGTCTGAAAACATTCAGCATCACCTGGAACTCGAAATTGCCTTACCAAAACTGGTTTCAGATACCAGGAACCCTGTTATTCCAGCATTTGCATCCTAAGGGCGCAAGTCAAAGCCAAACACGCTCATCCGACTATTTAATCTTAAAGCAAACAGCCTTACCTAGCTGTCAAAACTGTTTTACCAAAACTTGTCTTAGATTCCAGGAGCCCCGCCAATCTGGCATGTGCAGCCTAGGAGAGCAAGTCAAAGCCAAACAGACTCATCCGACTATTTAGTCCTAAAACATATAGCCCCATCTGGCCGCCAAAACTGATTTACCAAAACCTATCTCAGTTACCAGGAACCCTGTTAATCTAGCATTTGCAGCCTAGGGGAGCAAGTCAAAGCAAAATAGTCTCAAACGACTATTAAGCCCGAATACATTCAGTCTCACCTGGAACTCAAAATTGCCTTACCAAAACTTGTCTCAGATACCAGGCACCCTGTTAATCCAGCATTTGCATCCTAGGGGAGCAAGTCAAAGTCAAATAGTCTCACCCGAATATTAAATTTTAAATCATATAGCCCCACCTGGCCGCCAAAACTGATTTACCAAAACTTGTCTCAAATACCAGGAACCCTGTTATTCCAGCATTTGCATCCTAGGGGCGCTAGTCAAAGCCAAACACGCTCACCCGACTATTTAATCTTAAAACATACAGCCTTACCTAGCTGTCAAAACTGTTTTACCAAAACTTGTCTTAGATTCCAGGAGCCCCGCCAATCTGGCATGTGCAGCCAAGGGGAGCAAGTCAAAGCCAAGCAGGCTCATCCGACTATTTAATCCTAAAACACATAGCCCCATAGACGCCAAAACTGATTTACAAAAACTTGTCTTAGATACCAGGAACCCTGTTATTCCAGCATTTGCATCCTAGGGGAGCAAGTCAAAGTCAAATAGTCTCACCCGACTATTAAATTTTAAATCATATAGCCCCACCTGGCCGCCAAAACTGATTTACCAACACTTGTCTCAGATACCAGGAACCCTGTTAATCCAGCATTTGCTTCCTAGGGGAGCAAGTCAAAGTCAAACAGACTCACCCGACTATTTAACCTTAAAACATACAGACTTACGTAGCTGTCAAAACTGTTTTACCAAAGCTTTTTTTAGATTCCAGGAGCCCTGCCAATCTGGCATCTGCCGCCTAGGGTAGAAAGTCAAAGCCAAATAGTCTCACACGACTATTAAATCTGAAAAAATTCAGCATCACCTGGAACTCAAAATTGCCTTACCAATACCAGGAACCCTGTTTATCCAGCATTTGCATCCTAGGGGCGCAACTCAAAGCCAAACAGGCTCAACCGACTATTTAATCTTAAAACATACAGTCTTGCCCAGCGGTCAAAACTGTTTTACCAAACCTTGTCTAAGATTCCAGGAGCCAAGCCAATCTGGCATGTGGCGCCTAGGGGAGCAAGTCAAAGCCAAACAGGCTCCCCCGACAGTTTAATCTTAAAACATAGAGACTTACGTAGCTGTCAAAACTGTTTTACCAAAACTTTTATTAGATTCCAGGAGCCCCGCCAATCTGGCATGTGCCGCCTAGGGGAGAAAGTCAAAGCCAAATAGTCTCAAACGACTATTAAGTCTGAATACATTCAGTCTCACCTGGAACTTAAAATTGCCTTACCAAAACTTGTCTCAGATACCAGGAACCCTGTTAATCCAGCATTTGCATCCTAGGGGAGCAATTCAAAGTCAAACAGACTCACCCCACTATTAAATCTTAAAACATATAGCCCCAACTGGCCGCCAAAACTGATTTACGAAAACTTGTCTTAGATACCAGGAACCCTGTTATTCCAGCATTTGCATCCTAGGGGCGCAAGTCAAAGCCAAACACGCTCACCCGACTATTTAATCTTAAAACATACTGCCTTACCTAGCTGTCAAAACTGTTTTAGCAAAACTTGTCTTAGATTCCAGGAGCCCCGCCAATCTGGCATGTGCAGCCTAGGGGAGCAAGTCAAAGCCAAACAGGCTCACCCGACAATTTTATCTTAAAACATACAGACTTACGTAGCTGTCAAAACTGTTTTACCAAAACTTTTATTAGATTCCAGGAGCCCCGCCAATCTGGCATGTGCCGCCTAGGGGAGAAAGTCAAAGCCAAATAGTCTCAAACGACTATTAAGTCTGAATACATTCAGTCTCACGTGGAACTCAAAATTGCCTTACCAAAACTTGTCTTAGATACCAGGAACCCTGTTATTACAGCATTTGCATCCTAGGGGTGCAAGTCAAAGCCAAACAGGCTCACCTGACAATTTAATCTTAAAACATACAGACTTACGTAGCTGCCAAAACTGCTTTACCAAAACTTGCCTTAAAAACCAGGGGCCTTGTTAATCTAGCATTTGCAGCCTAGGGGAGCAAGTCAAAGCAAAATAGTCTCACCCGACTATTAAGTCTTCACACATTCAGCCTCACCTGGAACTCAAAATTGCCTTACCAATACCAGGAACCCTGTTTATCCAGCATTTGCATCCTAGGGGCGCAACTCAAAGCCAAACAGGCTCAACCGACTATTTAATCTTAAAACATACAGTCTTGCCCAGCGGTCAAAACTGTTTTACCAAACCTTGTCTAAGATTCCAGGAGCCAAGCCAATCTGGCATGTGGCGCCTAGGGGAGCAAGTCAAAGCCAAACAGGCTCCCCCGACAGTTTAATCTTAAAACATAGAGACTTACGTAGCTGTCAAAACTGTTTTACCAAAACTTTTATTAGATTCCAGGAGCCCCGCCAATCTGGCATGTGCCGCCTAGGGGAGAAAGTCAAAGCCAAATAGTCTCAAACGACTTTTAAGTCTGAATACATTCAGTCTCACCTGGAACTCAAAATTGCCTTACCAAAACTTGTCTCAGATACCAGGAACCCTGTTAATCCAGCATTTGCATCCTAGGGGCGCCAGTCAAAGCCAAACAGGTTCACCAAACTATTAAATCTTAAAACATATAGCCCCATCTGGCCGCCAAAACCGACTTACCAAAACATGTCTTAGATACCAGGAACCCTGTTATTCCAGCATTTGCATCCTAGGGGCGCAAGTCAAAGCCAAACACGGTCACCCGACTATTTAATCTTAAAGCATACAGCCTTACCTAGCTGTCAAAACTGTTTTACCAAAACTTGTCTCAGATACCAGGAACACTGTTAATGCAGCATTTGCATCCTAGGGGCGCAAGTCAAAGCCAAACACGGTCACCCGACTATTTAATCTTAAAGCATACAGCCTTACCTAGCTGTCAAAACTGTTTTACCAAAACTTGTCTCAGATACCAGGAACACTGTTAATGCAGCATTTGCATCCTAGGGGCGCAAGTCAAAGCCAAACATGCTCCCCCGACAGCTTAATCTTAAAACATACAGACTTACGTAGCTGTCAAAACTGTTTTACCAAAGCTTTTTTTAGATTCCAGGAGCCCCGCCAATCTGGCATGTGCCGCCTAGGGGAGAAAGTCAAAGCCAAATAGTCTCAAACGACAATTAAGTTTGAATACATTCAGTCTCACCTGGAACTCAAAATTGCCTTACCAAAACTTGTTTCAGATACCAGGAACCCTGTTAATCCAGCATTTGCATCCTAGGGGAGCAAGTCAAAGTCAAATAGTCTCACCCGACAATTGAATTTTAAATCATATAGCCCCACCTGGCCGCCTAAACTGATTTACCAAAAAATTTTTCTCAAATACCAGGAACCCTGTTAATCCAGCATTTGCATCCTAGGGGAGCAAGTCAAAGTCAAACAGACTCACCCGACTATTTAACCTTAAAACATACAGACTTACGTAGCTGTCAAAACTGTTTTACCAAAGCTTTTTTTAGATTTCAGGAGCCCCGCCAATCTGGCATCTGCCGCCTAGGGGAGAAAGTCAAAGCCAAATAGTCTCACACGACTATTAAATCTGAAAACATTCAGCATCACCTGGAACTCAAAATTGCCTTACCAAAACTTGTTTCAGATACCAGGAACCCTGTTAATCCAGCATTTGCATCCTAGGGGCGCAAGTCAAAGCCAAACAGGCTAGCCCCACTATTAAATCTTAAAACATGTAGCCCCATCTGGCCGCCAAAACTGATTTACGAAAACTTGTCTTAGATACCAGGAACCCTGTTATTCCAGCATTTGCATCCTAGGGGCGCAAGTCAAAGCCAAACACGCTCACGCGACTATTTTATCTTAAAGCATACAGCCTTACCTAGCTGTCAAAACTGTTTTACCAAAACTTGTCTTAGATTCCAAGAGCCCCGCCAATCTGGCATGTGCAGCCTAGGGGAGCAAGTCAAAGCCAAACAGGCTCACCCGACAATTTAATCTTAAAACATACAGACTTACGTAGCTGTCAAAACTGTTTTACCAAAACTTTTTTTAGATTCCAGGAGCCCCGCCAATCTGGAATCTGCCGCCTAGCGGAGAAAGTCAAAGCCAAATAGTCTCACATTATTAAGTCTGAAAACATTCAGCATCACCTGGAACTCGAAATTGCCTTACCAAAACTGGTTTCAGATACCAGGAACCCTGTTTATCCAGCATTTGCATCCTAGGGGCGCAACTCAAAGCCAAACAGGCTCAACCGACTATTTAATCTTAAAACATACAGTCTTGCCCAGCGGTCAAAACTGTTTTACCAAACCTTGTCTAAGATTCCAGGAGCCAAGCCAATCTGGCATGTGGCGCCTAGGGGAGCAAGTCAAAGCCAAACAGGCTCCCCCGACAGTTTAATCTTAAAACATAGAGACTTACGTAGCTGTCAAAACTGTTTTACCAAAACTTTTATTAGATTCCAGGAGCCCCGCCAATCTGGCATGTGCCGCCTAGGGGAGAAAGTCAAAGCCAAATAGTCTCAAACGACTTTTAAGTCTGAATACATTCAGTCTCACGTGGAACTCAAAATTGCCTTACCAAAACTTGTCTCAGATACCAGGAACCCTGTTAATCCAGCATTTGCATCCTAGGGGCGCCAGTCAAAGCCAAACAGGTTCACCAAACTATTAAATCTTAAAACATATAGCCCCATCTGGCCGCCAAAACCGACTTACCAAAACATGTCTTAGATACCAGGAACCCTGTTATTCCAGCATTTGCATCCTAGGGGCGCAAGTCAAAGCCAAACACGGTCACCCGACTATTTAATCTTAAAGCATACAGCCTTACCTAGCTGTCAAAACTGTTTTACCAAAACTTGTCTCAGATACCAGGAACACTGTTAATGCAGCATTTGCATCCTAGGGGCGCAAGTCAAAGCCAAACACGGTCACCCGACTATTTAATCTTAAAGCATACAGCCTTACCTAGCTGTCAAAACTGTTTTACCAAAACTTGTCTCAGATACCAGGAACACTGTTAATGCAGCATTTGCATCCTAGGGGCGCAAGTCAAAGCCAAACAGGCTCCCCCGACAGCTTAATCTTAAAACATACAGACTTACGTAGCTGTCAAAACTGTTTTACCAAAACTTCTTTTAGATTCCAGGAGCCCCGCCAATCTGGCATGTGCCGCCTAGGGGAGAAAGTCAAAGCCAAATAGTCTCAAACGACAATTAAGTCTGAATACATTCAGTCTCACCTGGAACTCAAAATTGCCTTACCAAAACTTGTTTCAGATACCAGGAACCCTGTTAATCCAGCATTTGCATCCTAGGGGAGCAAGTCAAAGTCAAATAGTCTCACCCGACAATTGAATTTTAAATCATATAGCCCCACCTGGCCGCCTAAACTGATTTACCAAAAAATTTTTCTCAAATACCGGGAACCCTGTTAATCCAGCATTTGCATCCTAGGGGAGCAAGTCAAAGTCAAACAGACTCACCCGACTATTTAACCTTAAAACATACAGACTTACGTAGCTGTCAAAACTGTTTTACCAAAGCTTTTTTTAGATTCCAGGAGCCCCGCCAATCTGGCATCTGCCGCCTAGGGGAGAAAGTCAAAGCCAAATAGTCTCACACGACTATTAAATCTGAAAACATTCAGCATCACCTGGAACTAAAAATTGCCTTACCAAAACTTGTTTCAGATACCAGGAACCCTGTTAATCCAGCATTTGCATCCTAGGGGCGCAAGTCAAAGCCAAACAGGCTAGCCCCACTATTAAATCTTAAAACATGTAGCCCCATCTGGCCGCCAAAACTGATTTACGAAAACTTGTCTTAGATACCAGGAACCCTGTTATTCCAGCATTTGCATCCTAGGGGCGCAAGTCAAAGCCAAACACGCTCACGCGACTATTTTATCTTAAAGCATACAGCCTTACCTAGCTGTCAAAACTGTTTTACCAAAACTTGTCTTAGATTCCAAGAGCCCCGCCAATCTGGCATGTGCAGCCTAGGGGAGCAAGTCAAAGCCAAACAGGCTCACCCGACAATTTAATCTTAAAACATACAGACTTACGTAGCTGCCAAAACTGATTTACCAAAACTTGTCTTAGATTCCAGGAGCCCCGCCAATCTGGCATGTGCAGCCTAGGGGAGCAAGTCAAAGCCAATTAGTCTCACCCGACTATTAAATTTTAAATCATATTGCCCCACCTGGCCGCCAAAACTGATTTACCAAAACATGTCTCAGATACCAGGAACCCTGTTAATCCAGCATTTGCATCCTAGGGGAGCAAGTCAAAGTCAAACAGACTCACCCGACTATTTAACCTTGAAAAATACAGACTTACGTAGCTGTCAAAACTGTTTTACCAAAACTTGTCTTAGATTCCAGGAGCCCCGCCAATCTGGCATGTGCAGCCTAGGGGAGCAAGTCAAAGCCAATTAGTCTCACCCGACTATTAAATTTTAAATCATATTGCCCCACCTGGCCGCCAAAACTGATTTACCAAAACATGTCTCAGATACCAGGAACCCTGTTAATCCAGCATTTGCATCCTAGGGGAGCAAGTCAAAGTCAAACAGACTCACCCGACTATTTAACCTTGAAAAATACAGACTTACGTAGCTGTCAAAACTGTTTTACCAAAACTTGTCTTAGATTCCAGGAGCCCCGCTAATCTGGCATGTGCAGCCTAGGGGAGCAAGTCAAAGCCAAACAGGCTCATCCGATTATTAAATCTGAAAACATTCAGCATCACCTGGAACCCAAGATTGCCTTACCAAAACTTGTTTCAGATACCAGGAACCCTGTTAATCCAGCATTTGCATCCTAGGGGAGCAAGTCAAAGCCAAACAGGCTCATCCGACTATTAAATCTTAAAACATATAGCCCCATCTGGCCGCCAACACTGATTTACGAAAACTTGTTTTAGATACCAGGAACCCTATTATTCCCGCATTTGCATCCTAGGGGCGCAAGTCAAAGCCAAACAGGCTCAACCGACTATTTAATCTTAAAACATACAGTCTTGCCCAGCGGTCAAAACTGTTTTACCAAACCTTGTCTAAGATTCCAGGAGCCAAGCCAATCTTGCATGTGGCGCCTAGGGGAGCAAGTGAAAGCCAAACAGGCTCCCCCGACAGTTTAATCTTAAAACATACAGACTTACGTAGCTGTCAAAACTGTTTTACCAAAACTTTTATTAGATTCCAGGAGCCCCGCCAATCTGGCATGTGCCGCCTAGGGGAGAAAGTCAAAGCCAAATAGTCTCAAACGACTATTAAGTCTGAATACATTCAGTCTCACCTGGAACTCAAAATTGCCTTACCAAAACTTGTCTCAGATACCAGGAACCCTGTTAATCCAGCATTTGCATCCTAGGGGAGCAAGTCAAAGTCAAACAGACTCACCCCACTATTAAAACTTAAAACATATAGCCCCATCTGGCCGCCAAAACTGATTTACGAAAACTTGTCTTAGATACCAGGAACCCTGTTATTCCAGCATTTGCATCCTAGGGGCGCAAGTCAAAGCCAAACACGCTCACCCGACTATTTAATCTTAAAACATACAGCCTTACCTAGCTGTCAAAACTGTTTTACCAAAACTTGTCTTAAATTCCAGGAGCCCCGCCAATCTGGCATGAGCAGCCTAGGGGAGCAAGTCAAAGCCAAACAGGCTTATCCGACTATTTAATCCTAAAACATATAGCCCCATCTGGCCGCCAAAACTGATTTACCAAAACTTGTCTTGGATACCAGGAACCCTGTTATTCCAGCATTTTCATCCTAGGGGCGCATGTCAAAGCCAAACACGCTCACCCGAATATTTAATCTTAAAGCATACAGCCTTACCTAGCTGTCAAAACTGTTTTACCAAAACTTGTCTTAGATTCCAGGAGTCCCGCCAATCTGGCATGTGGAGCCTAGGGGAGCAAGTCAAAGCCAAACAGGCTCACCCGACAATTTAATCTTAAAACATACAGACTTACGTAGCTGCCAAAACTGCTTTACCAAAACTTGCCTTAAAAACCAGGAGCCTCGTTAATCTAGCATTTGCAGCCTAGGGGAGCAACTCAAAGCAAAATAGTCTCACCCGACTATTAAGTCTTAACACATTCAGCCTCACCTGGAACTCAAAATTGCCTTACCAATACCAGGAACCCTGTTTATCCAGCATTTGCATACTAGGGGCGCAAGTCAAAGCCAAACAGGCTCAACCGACTATTTAATCTTAAAACATACAGTCTTGCCCAGCGGTCAAAACTGTTTTACCAAACCTTGTCTAAGATTCCAGGAGCCAAGCCAATCTTGCATGTGGCGCCTAGGGGAGCAAGTCAAAGCCAAACAGGCTCCCCCGACAGTTTAATCTTAAAACATACAGACTTACGTAGCTGTCAAAACTGTTTTACCAAAACTTTTATTAGATTCCAGGAGCCCCGCCAATCTGGCATGTGCCGCCTAGGGGAGAAAGTCAAAGCCAAATAGTCTGAAACGACTATTAAGTCTGAATACATTCAGTCTCACCTGGAACTCAAAACTGCCTTACCAAAACTTGTCTCAGATACCAGGAACCCTGTTATTCCAGCATTTGCATCCTAGGGGCGCAAGTCAAAGCCAAACAGGCTCACCCGACAATTTAATCTTAAAACATACAGACTTACGTAGCTGCCAAAACTGATTTACCAAAACTTGTCTTAGATACCAGGAACCCTGTTATTCCAGCATTTGCATCCTAGGGGCGCAAGTCAAAGCCAAACACGCTCACCCGACTATTTAATCTTAAAGCATACAGCCTTACCTAGCTGTCAAATCTTTTTTACCAAAACTTGTCTTAGATTCCAGGAGCCCCGCCAATCTGGCATGAGCAGCCTAGGGGAGCAAGTCAAAGCCAAACAGGCTTATCCGACTATTTAATCCTTAAACATATAGCCCCATCTGGCCGCCAGAACTGATTTACCAAAACTTGTCTCAGATACCAGGAACCCTGTTAATCCAGCATTTGCATCCTAGGGGCGCCAGTCAAAGCCAAACAGGTTCACCAAACTATTAAATTTAAAACATATAGCCCCATCTGGCCGCCAAAACCGACTTACCAAAACATGTCTTAGATACCAGGAACCCTGTTATTCCAGCATTTGCATCCTAGGGGCGCAAGTCAAAGCCAAACACGGTCACCCGACTATTTAATCTTAAAGCATACAGCCTTACCTAGCTGTCAAAACTGTTTTACCAAAACTTGTCTCAGATACCAGGAACACTGTTAATGCAGCATTTGCATCCTAGGGGCGCAAGTCAAAGCCAAACAGGCTCACCCGACTTTTAAATCTGAAAACATATAGCCCCATCTGGACGCCAAAACTGATTTACCAAAACTTGTCTTAGATACCAGGAACCCTGTTATTGCAGCATTTGCATCCTAGGGGCGCAAGTCAAAGCCAAACACGCTCACCCGACTATTTAATCTTAAGACATACAGTCTTGCCCTGCTGTCAAAACTGTTTTACCAAACCTTGTCTAAGATTCCAGGAGCCAAGCCAATCTGGCATGTGGAGCCTAGGGGAGCAAGTCAAAGCCAAACAGGCTCCCCCGACACCTCAATCTTAAAACATACAGACTTACGTAGCTGTCAAAACTGTTTTACCAAATCTTTTTTAGATTCCAGGAGCCCCGCCAATCTGGCATCTGCCGCCTAGGGGAGAAAGTCAAAGCCAAATAGTCTCACACGACTATTAAATCTGAAAACATTCAGCATCACCTGGAACTCAAAATTGCCTTACCAAAACTTGTTTCAGATACCAGGAACCCTGTTAATCCAGCATTTGCATCCTAGCGGCGCAAGTCAAAGCCAAACAGGCTAACCCCACTATTAAATCTTAAAACATGTAGCCCCATCTGGCCGCCAAAACTGATTTACGAAAACTTGTCTTAGATACCAGGAACCCTGTTATTCCAGCATTTGCATCCTAGGGGCGCAAGTCAAAGCCGAACACGCTCCCCCGACAGTTTAATCTTAAAACATACAGACTTGTCTTAGATTCAAGGAGCCCCGCCAATCTGGCATGTGCAGCCAAGGGGAGCAAGTCAAAGCCAAGCAGGCTCATCCGACTATTTAATCCTAAAACATATAGCCAAATAGACGCCAAAACTGATTTACCAAAACTTGTCTTAGATACCAGGAACCCTGTTATTCCAGCATTTGCATCCTAGGGGCGCAAGTCAAAGCCAAACACGCTCACCCGACTATTTTATCTTAAAGCATACAGCCTTACCCAGCTGTCAAAACTGTTTTACCAAAACTTGTCTTAGATTCCAAGAGCCCCGCCAATCTGGCATGTGCAGCCTAGGGGAGCAAGACAAAGCCAAACAGGCTCACCCGACAATTTAATCTTAAAACATACAGACTTACGTAGCTGTCAAAACTGTTTTACCAAAACTTTTCTTAGATTCCAGGAGCCCCGCCAATCTGGCATGTGCCGCCTAGGGGAGAAAGTCAAAGACAAATAGTCTCACACGACTATTAAATCTGAAAACATTCAGCATCACCTGGAACTCAAAATTGCCTTACCAAAACTTGTCTCAGATACCAGGAACCCTGTTAATCCAGCATTTGCATCCTAGGGGAGCAAGTCAAAGTCAAATAGTCTCACCCGACTATTGAATTTTAAATCATATAGCCCCACCTGGCCGCCTAAACTGATTTACCAAAACTTGTCTCAAATACCAGGAACCCTGTTAATCCAGCATTTGCATCCTAGGGGAGCAAGTCAAAGTCAAACAGACTCACCCGACTATTTAACCTTAAAACATACAGACTTACGTAGCTGTCAAAACTGTTTTACCAAATCTTTTTTAGATTCCAGGAGCCCCGCCAATCTGGCATGTGGAGCCTAGGGGAGAAAGTCAAAGCCAAATAGTCTCACACGACTATTAAATCTGAAAACATTCAGCATCACCTGGAACTCAAAATTGCCTTACCAAAACTTGTTTCAGATACCAGAAACCCTGTTAATCCAGCATTTGCATCCTAGGGGCGCAAGTCAAAGCCAAACAGGCTAACCCCACTATTAAATCTTAAAACATGTAGCCCCATCTGGCCGCCAAAACTGATTTACGAAAACTTGTCTTAGATACCAGGAACCCTGTTATTCCAGCATTTGCATCCTAGGGGCGCAAGTCAAAGCCAAACACGCTCCCCCGACAGTTTAATCTTAAAACATACAGACTTGTCTTAGATTCAAGGAGCCCCGCCAATCTGGCATGTGCAGCCAAGGGGAGCAAGTCAAAGCCAAGCAGGCTCATCCGACTATTTAATCCTAAAACATATAGCCCAATAGACGCCAAAACTGATTTACCAAAACTTGTCTTAGATACCAGGAACCCTGTTATTCCAGCATTTGCATCCTAGGGGCGCAAGTCAAAGCCAAACACGCTCACCCGACTATTTTATCTTAAAGCATACAGCCTTACCCAGCTGTCAAAACTGTTTTACCAAAACTTGTCTTAGATTCCAAGAGCCCCGCCAATCTGGCATGTGCAGCCTAGTGGAGCAAGACAAAGCCAAACAGGCTCACCCGACAATTTAATCTTAAAACATACAGACTTACGTAGCTGCCAAAACTGATTTACCAAAACTTGTCTTAGATACCAGGAACCCTGTTATTCCAGCATTTGCATCCTAGGGGCGCAAGTCAAAGCCAAACACGCTCACCCGACTATTTAATCTTAAAGCATACAGCCTTACCTAGCTGTCAAAACTGTTTTACCAAAACTTGTCTTAGATTCCAGGAGCACCGCCAATCTGGCATGTGCAGCCTAGGGGAGCAAGTCAAAGCCAATTAGTCTCACCCGACTATTAAATTTTAAATCATATTGCCCCACCTGGCCGCCAAAACTGATTTACCAAAACATGTCTCAGATACCAGGAACCCTGTTAATCCAGCATTTGCATCCTAGGGGAGCAAGTCAAAACCAAACAGGCTCACCCGACTATTAAATCTTAAAACATATAGCCCCATCTGGCCGCCAACACTGATTTACGAAAACTTGTCTTAGATACCAGGAACCCTGTTATTCCCGCATTTGCATCCTAGGTGCGCAAGTCAAAGTCAAACAGACTCACCCGACTATTTAACCTTAAAAAATACAGACTTACGTAGCTGTCAAAACTGTTTTACCAAAACTTGTCTTAGATTCCAGGTGTTCCGCCAATCTGGCATGTGCAGCCTAGGGGAGCAAGTCAAAGCCAAACAGGCTCATCCGATTATTAAATCTGAAAACATTCAGCATCACCTGGAACCCAAAATTGCCTTACCAAAACTTGTTTCAGATACCAGGAACCCTGTTAATCCAGCATTTGCATCCTAGGGGAGCAAGTCAAAACCAAACAGGCTCATCCGACTATTAAATCTTAAAACATATAGCCCCATCTGGCCGCCAACACTGATTTACGAAAACTTGTCTTAGACACCAGGAACCCTGTTATTCCCGCATTTGCATCCTAATGGCGCAAGTCAAAGCCAAACACGCTCACCCGACTTTTTAATCTTAAAGCATACAGCCTTACCGAGCTGTCAAAACTGTTTTACCAAAACTTGTCTTTCATTCCAGGAGCCCCGCCAATCTGGCATGTGCAGCCTAAGGGAGCAAGTCAAAGCCAAACAGGCTCACCCGACTATTTAATCCTAAAACATATAGCCCCATAGACGCCAAAACTGATTTACGAAAACTTGTCTTAGATACCAGGAACCCTGTTATTCCAGCATTTGCATCCTAGGGGCGCAAGTCAAAGCCAAACACGCTCACCCGACTATTTAATCTTAAAAAATACAGACTTACGTAGCTGTCAAAACTGTTTTACCAAAACTTGTCTTAGATTCCAGGTGTTCCGCCAATCTGGCATGTGCAGCCTAGGGGAGCAAGTCAAAGCCAAACAGGCTCATCCGATTATTAAATCTGAAAACATTCAGCATCACCTGGAACCCAAAATTGCCTTACCAAAACTTGTTTCAGATACCAGGAACCCTGTTATTCCAGCATTTGCATCCTAGGGGCGCAAGTCAAAGCCCAACAGGCTCACCCGACAATTTAATTTTAAAACATACAGACTTACGTAGTTGCCAAAGCTGCTTTACCATAACTTGTCTCAGATACCAGGAACCCTGTTAATTCAGCATTTGCATCCTAGGTGCGCAAGTCAAAGCAAAACAGGCTCACCAAACTATTAAATCTTAAAACATATAGCCCCATCTGGCCGCCAAAACTGATTTACGAAAACTTGTCTTAGATACCAGGAACCCTATTATTCCAGCATTTGCATCCTAGGGGCGCAAGTCAAAGCCAAACACGCTCAAACATACAGCCTTACCTAGCTGTCAAAACTGTTTTACCAAAACTTGTCTTAGATTCCAGGAGCCCCGCCAATCTGGCATGTGCAGCCTAGGGGAGCAAGTCAAAACCAAACAGGCTCATCCGATTATTAAATCTGAAAACATTCAGCATCACCTGGAACCCAAAATTGCCTTACCAAAACTTGTTTCAGATACCAGGAACCCTGTTAATCCAGCATTTGCATCCTAGGGGAGCAAGTCAAAGCCAATTAGTCTCACCCGACTATTAAATTTTAAATCATATTGCCCCACCTGGCCGCCAAAACTGATTTACCAAAACATGTCTCAGATACCAGGAACCCCGATAATTCAGCATTTGCATCCTAGGTGCGCAAGTCAAAGCAAAACAGGATCACCAAACTATTAAATCTTAAAACATATAGCCCCATCTGGCCGCCAAAACTGATTTACGAAAACTTGTCTTAGATACCAGGAACCCTGTTATTCCAGCATTTGCATCCTAGGGGCGCAAGTCAAAGCCAAACACGCTTACCCGACTATTTAATCTTAATACATACAGCCTTACCTAGCTGTCAAAACTGTTTTACCAAAACTTGTCTTAGATTCCAGGAGCCCCGCCAATATGGCATGTGCAGCCTAGGGAGCAAGTCAAAGATAAACAGACTCACCCGACAATTTAATCTTAAAACATACAGACTTACGTAGTTGCCAAAGCTGCTTTACCATAACTTGTCTCAGATACCAGGAACCCTGTTAATTCAGCATTTGCATCCTAGGTGCGCAAGTCAAAGCAAAACAGGCTCACCAAACTATTAAATCTTAAAACATATAGCCCCATCTGGCCGCCAAAACTGATTTACGAAAACTTGTCTTAGATACCAGGAACCCTGTTATTCCAGCATTTGCATCCTAGGGGCGCAAGTCAAAGCCAAACACGCTCACCCGACTATTTAATCTTAAAACATACAGCCTTACCTAGCTGTCAAAACTGTTTTACCAAAACTTGTCTAAAGTCCAGGAGCCCCGCCAATCTGGCATGTGCAGCCTAGGGGCGCAAGTCAAAGCCAAACAGGCTCATCCGATTATTAAATCTGAAAACATTCAGCATCACCTGGAACCCAAAATTGCCTTACCAAAACTTGTTTCAGATACCAGGAACCCTGTTAATCCAGCATTTGCATCCTAGGGGAGCAAGTCAAAGCCAATTAGTCTCACCCGACTATTAAATTTTAAATCATATTGCCCCACCTGGCCGCCAAAACTGATTTACCAAAACATGTCTCAGATACCAGGAACCCCGATAATTCAGCATTTGCATCCTAGGTGCGCAAGTCAAAGCAAAACAGGCTCCCCAAACTATTAAATCTTAAAACATATAGCCCCATCTGGCCGCCAAAACTGATTTACGAAAACTTGTCTTAGATACCAGGAACCCTGTTATTCCAGCATTTGCATCCTAGGGGCGCAAGTCAAAGCCAAACACGCTCACCCGACTATTTAATCTTAAAGCATACAGCCTTACCTAGCTGTCAAAACTGTTTTACCAAAACTTGTCTTAGATTCCAGGAGCCCCGCCAATCTGGCATGTGCAGACTAGGGGAGCAAGTCAAAGCCAAACAGGCTCATCCGACTATTTAATCCTAAAACATATAGCCACATCTGGCCGCCAACACTGATTTACGAAAACTTGTCTTAGATACCAGGAACCCTGTTATTCCCGCATTTGCATCCTAGGGGCGCAAGTCAAAGCCAAACACGCTCACCCGACAATTTAATCTTAAAACATACAGACTTACGTAGTTGCCAAAGCTGCTTTACCATAACTTGTCTCAGATACCAGGAACCCTGTTAATTCAGCATTTGCATCCTAGGGGCGTAAGTCAAAGCCAAACAGGCTAACCCCACTATTAAATCTTAAAACATGTAGCCCCATCTGGCCGCCAAAACTGATTTACGAAAACTTGTCTTAGATACCAGGAACCCCGTTATTCCAGCATTTGTAGCCTAGGGGAGTAAGTCAAAGCCAAACAGGCTCCCCCGACAGTTTAATCTTAAAACATACAGACTTACGTAGCTGTCAAAACTGTTTTACCAAAACTTGTCTTAAATTCAAGGAGCCCCGCAAATCTGGCATGTGCAGCCAAGGGGAGCAAGTCAAAGCCAAGCAGGCTCATCCGACTATTTAATCCTAAAACATATAGCCCAATAGACGCCAAAACTGATTTACCAAAACTTGTCTTAGATACCAGGAACCCTGTTATTCCAGCATTTGCATCCTAGGGGCGCAAGTCAAAGCCAAACACGCTCACCCGACTATTTTATCTTAAAGCATACAGCCTTACCTAGCTGTCAAAACTGTTTTACCAAAACTTGTCTTACATTCCAAGAGTCCCGCCAATCTGGCATGTGCAGCCTAGGGGAGCAAGACAAAGCCAAACAGGCTCACCCGACAATTTAATCTTAAAACATACAGACTTACGTAGCTGCCAAAACTGATTTACCAAAACTTGTCTTAGATACCAGGAACCCTGTTATTCCAGCATTTGCATCCTAGGGGCGCAAGTCAAAGCCAAACACGCTCACCCGACTATTTAATCTTAAAGCATACAGCCTTACCTAGCTGTCAAAACTGTTTTACCAAAACTTGTCTTAGATTCCAGGAGCCCCGCCAATCTGGCATGTGCAGCCTAGTGGAGCAAGTCAAAGCCAATTAGTCTCACCCGACTATTAAATTTTAAATCATATTGCCCCACCTGGCCGCCAAACTGATTTACCAAAACATGTCTCAGATACCAGGAACCCTGTTAATCCAGCATTTGCATCCTAGGGGAGCAAGTCAAAGTCAAACAGACTCACCCGTCTATTTAACCTTAAAAAATACAGACTTACGTAGCTGTCAAAACTGTTTTACCAAAACTTGTCTTAGATTCCAGGAGCCCCGCCAATCTGGCATGTGCAGCCTAGGGGAGCAAGTCAAAGCCAATTAGTCTCACCCGACTATTAAATTTTAAATCATATTGCCCCACCTGGCCGCCAAAACTGATTTACCAAAACATGTCTCAGATACCAGGAACCCTGTTAATCCAGCATTTGCATCCTAGGGGAGCAAGTCAAAGTCAAACAGACTCACCCGACTATTTAACCTTAAAAAATACAGACTTACCTAGCTGTCAAAACTGTTTTACCAAAACTTGTCTTACATTCCAGGAGCCCCGCCAATCTGGCATGTGCAGCCTAAGGGAGCAAGACAAAGCCAAACAGGCTCATCCGACTATTTAATCCTAAAACATATAGCCCCATAGACGCCAAAACTGATTTACCAAAACTTGTCTTAGATACCAGGAAGCCTCTTATTCCAGCATTTGCATCCTATGGGAGCAAGTCAAAGCAAAATAGTCTCACCCGACTATTTAATCTTAAAACATACAGCATTACCTAGCTGTCAAAACTGTTTTACCAAAACTTGCCTTAGATTCCAGGAGCCCCGCCAATCTGGCATGTGCAGCCTAGGGGAGCAAGTCAAAGCCAAGCAGGCTCATCCGATTATTAAATCTGAAAACATTCAGCATCACCTGGAACCCAAAATTGCCTTACCAAAACTTGTTTCAGATACCAGGGACCCTGTTAATCCAGCATTTGCATCCTAGGGGAGCAAGTCAAAGCCAAACAGGCTCATCCGACTATTAAATCTTAAAACATATAGCCCCATCTGGCCGCCAACACTGATTTACGAAAACTTGTCTTAGATACAAGGAACCCTGTTATTCCCGCATTTGCATCCTAGGGGCGCAAGTCAAAGCCAAACACGCTCACCCGACTATTTAATCTTAAGGCATACAGCCTTACCTAGCTGTCAAAACTGTTTTACCAAAACTTGTCTTAGATTCCAGGAGCCCCGCCAATCTGGCATGAGCAGCCTAGGGGAGCAAGTCAAAGCCAAACAGGCTCATCCGACTATTTAATCCTAAAACATATAGCCCCATCTGGCCGCCAAAACTGATTTACCAAAACTTGTCTCAGATACCAGGAACCCTGTTAATCCAGCATTTGCATCCTAGGGGCGCCAGTCAAAGCCAAACAGGTTCACCAAACTTTTAAATCTTAAAACATATAGCCCCACCTGGCCGCCAAAACTGATTTACCAAAACATGTCTCAGATACCAGGAACCCTGTTAATACAGCATTTTCATCCTCGGGGCGCAAGTCAAAGCCAAACACGCTCACCCGACTATTTAATCTTAAAGCATACAGCCTTACCTAGCTGTCAAAACTTTTTTACCAAAACTTGTCTCAGATACCAGGAACACTGTTAATGCAGCATTTGCATCCTAGGGGCGCAAGTCAAAGCCAAACAGGCTCACCCGACTATTAAATCTTAAAACATATAGCCCCATCTGGCCGCCAAAACTGATTTACCAAAACTTGTCTTAGATACCAGGAACCCTGTTATTCCAGCATTTGCAAGTCAAAGCCAAACACGCTCACCCGACTATTTAATCTTAAAGCATACAGCCTTACCTAGCTGTCAAAACTGTTTTACCAAAACTTGTCTTAGATTCCAGGAGCCCCGCCAATCTGGCCTGTGGAGCCTAGGGGAGCAAGTCAATGCCAAACAGGCTCATCCGACCATTTAATCCTAAAACATTTAGCTCCATCTGGCCGCCAAAACTGCTTTACCAAAACTTGCCTTAGAAACCAGGAGCCCTGTTAATCTAGCATTTGCAGCCTATGGGAGCAAGTCAAAGCAAAATAGTCTCACCCGACTATTAAGTCTTAACACATTCAGCCTCACCTTGAACTCAAAATTGCCTTACCAAAACTTGTTTGTTAAAACATACAGACTTACGTAGCTGCCAAAACTGATTTACCTAAACCTATCTCAGTTACCAGGAACCCTGTTAATCTAGCATTTGTAGCCTAGGGGAGCAAGACAAAGCCAAATAGTCTCACCCGACTATTAAATTTAAAATCATATTGCCCCACCTGGCCGTCAAAACTGATATACCAAAACATGTCTCAGATACCAGGAACCCTGTTAATACAGCATTTGCATCCTAGGGGAGCAAGTCAAAGTCAAACAGACTCACCCGACTATTAAACCTTAAAAAATACAGACTTACGTAGCTGTCAAAACTGTTTTACCAAAACTTGTCTTAGATTCCAGGAGCCCCGCCAATCTGGCATGTGCAGCCTAGGGGAGCAAGTCAAAGCCAAACAGACTCATCCGACTATTAAATCTGAAAACATTCAGCATCACCTGGAACCCAAAACTGCATTACCAAAACTTGATTCAAATACCAGGAACCCTGTTAATCCAGCATTTGCATCCTAGGGGAGCAAGTCAAAGCCAAACAGGCTCTCCCGACTATTAAATCTTAAAACATATAGCCCCATCTGGCCGCCAACACTGATTTACGAAAACTTGTCTTAGATACCAGGAACCCTGTTATTCCAGCATTTGCATCCTAGGGTCGCAAGTCAAAGCCAAACACGCTCACCCGACTATTTAATCTTAAAGCAAAAAGCCTTACCTAGCTCTCAAAACTGTTTTACCAAAACTTGTCTTACATTCCAAAAGCCCCGCCAATCTGGCATGTGCAGCCTAGGGGAGCAAGTCAAAGCCAAACAGGCTCATCCGACTATTTAATCCTAAAACATAAAGCCCCATAGACGCCAAAACTGATTTACCAAAACTTGTCTTAGATACCAGGAACCCTGTTATTCCAGCATTTGCATCCTAGGGGCGCAAGTCAAAGCCAAACACGCTCACCCGACTATTTAATCTGAAAGCATACAGCCTTACCTAGCTGTCAAAAGTATTTTGCTAAAACTTGTCTTAGATTCCAGGAGCCCCGCCAATCTGGCATGTGCAGCCTAGGGGAGCAAGTCAAAGCCAAACAGGCTTATCCGACTATTTAATCCTAAAACATATAGCCCCATAGATGCCAAAACTGATTTACCAAAACTTGTCTTAGATACCAGGAATCCTGTTATTCCAGCATTTGCATCCTAGGGGCGCAAGTCAAAACCAAACACGCTCACCCGATTATTTAATCTTAAAGCATACAGCCTTACCTAGCTGTCAAAACTGTTCTACCAAAACTTGTCTTACATTCCAGGAGCCCCGCCAATCTGGCATGTGCAGCCTAGGGGAGCAAGACAAAGCCAAACAGGCTCATCCGACTATTTAATCCTTAAACTTATAGCCCCATAGACGCCAAAACTGATTTACCAAAACTTGTCTTAGATAACAGGAACCCTGTTGTTCCAGCATTTGCATCCTAGGGGCGCAAGTCAAAGCCAAACACGCTCACCCGACTATTTAATCTTAAAGCATACAGCCTTACCTAGCTGTCAAAACTTTTTACCAAAACTTGTCTCAGATACCAGGAACACTGTTAATGCAGCATTTGCATCCTAGGGGCGCAAGTCAAAGCCAAACAGGCTCACCCGACTATTAAATCTTAAAACTTATAGCCCCATCTGGCCGCCAAAACTGATTTACCAAAACTTGTCTTAGATACCAGGAACCCTGTTATTCCAGCATTTGCAAGTCAAAGAAAAACACGCTCACCCGACTATTTAATCTTAAAGCAAAAAGCCTTACCTAGCTCTCAAAACTGTTTTACCAAAACTTGTCTTACATTCCAGGAGCCCCGCCAATCTGGCATGTGCAGCCTAGGGGAGCAAGTCAAAGCCAAACAGGCTCATCCGACTATTTAATCCTAAAACATATAGCCCCATAGACGCCAAAACTGATTTACCAAAACTTGTCTTAGATACCAGGAACCCTGTTATTCCAGCATTTGCAAGTCAAAGCCAAACACGCTCACCCGACTATTTAATCTTAAAGCATACAGCCTTACCTAGCTGTCAAAACTGTTTTACCAAAACTTGTCTTAGATTCCAGGAGCCCCGCCAATCTGGCCTGTGGAGCCTAGGGGAGCAAGTCAATGCCAAACAGGCTCATCCGACCATTTAATCCTAAAACATTTAGCTCCATCTGACCGCCAAAACTGCTTTACCAAAACTTGCCTTAGAAACCAGGAGCCCTGTTAATCTAGCATTTGCAGCCTATGGGAGCAAGTCAAAGCAAAATAGTCTCACCCGACTATTAAGTCTTAACACATTCAGCCTCACCTTGAACTCAAAATTGCCTCACCAAAACTTGTTTGTTAAAACATACAGACTTACGTAGCTGCCAAAACTGATTTACCTAAACCTATCTCAGTTACCAGGAACCCTGTTAATCTAGCATTTGTAGCCTAGGGGAGCAAGACAAAGCCAAATAGTCTCACCCGACTATTAAATTTAAAATCATATTGCCCCACCTGGCCGCCAAAACTGATATACCAAAACATGTCTCAGATACCAGGAACCCTGTTAATACAGCATTTGCATCCTAGGGGAGCAAGTCAAAGTCAAACAGACTCACCCGACTATTTAACCTTAAAAAATACAGACTTACGTAGCTGTCAAAACTGTTTTACCAAAACTTGTCTTAGATTCCAGCAGCCCCGCCAATCTGGCATGTGCAGCCTAGGGGAGCAAGTCAAAGCCAAACAGACTCATCCGACTATTAAATCTGAAAACATTCAGCATCACCTGGAACCCAAAACTGCATTACCAAAACTTGATTCAAATACCAGGAACCCTGTTAATCCAGCATTTGCATCCTAGGGGAGCAAGTCAAAGCCAAACAGGCTCTCCCGACTATTAAATCTTAAAACATATAGCCCCATCTGGCCGCCAACACTGATTTACGAAAACTTGTCTTAGATACCAGGAACCCTGTTATTCCAGCATTTGCATCCTAGGGTCGCAAGTCAAAGCCAAACACGCTCACCCGACTATTTAATCTTAAAGCAAAAAGCCTTACCTAGCTCTCAAAACTGTTTTACCAAAACTTGTCTTACATTCCAGGAGCCCCGCCAATCTGGCATGTGCAGCCTAGGGGAGCAAGTCAAAGCCAAACAGGCTCATCCGACTATTTAATCCTAAAACATATAGCCCCATAGACGCCAAAACTGATTTACCAAAACTTGTCTTAGATACCAGGAACCCTGTTATTCCAGCATTTGCAAGTCAAAGCCAAACACGCTCACCCGACTATTTAATCTTAAAGCATACAGCCTTACCTAGTTGTCAAAACTGTTTTACCAAAACTTGTCTTAGATTCCAGGAGCCCCGCCAATCTGGCCTGTGGAGCCTAGGGGAGCAAGTCAATGCCAAACAGGCTCATCCGACCATTTAATCCTAAAACATTTAGCTCCATCTGACCGCCAAAACTGCTTTACCAAAACTTGCCTTAGAAACCAGGAGCCCTGTTAATCTAGCATTTGCAGCCTATGGGAGCAAGTCAAAGCAAAATAGTCTCACCCGACTATTAAGTCTTAACACATTCAGCCTCACCTTGAACTCAAAATTGCCTCACCAAAACTTGTTTGTTAAAACATACAGACTTACGTAGCTGCCAAAACTGATTTACCTAAACCTATCTCAGTTACCAGGAACCCTGTTAATCTAGCATTTGTAGCCTAGGGGAGCAAGACAAAGCCAAATAGTCTCACCCGACTATTAAATTTAAAATCATATTGCCCCACCTGGTCGCCAAAACTGATATACCAAAACATGTCTCAGATACCAGGAACCCTGTTAATACAGCATTTGCATCCTAGGGGAGCAAGTCAAAGTAAAACAGACTCACCCGACTATTTAACCTTAAAAAATACAGACTTACGTAGCTGTCAAAACTGTTTTACCAAAACTTGTCTTAGATTCCAGGAGCCCCGCCAATCTGGCATGTGCAGCCTAGGGGAGCAAGTCAAAGCCAAACAGACTCATCCGACTATTAAATCTGAAAACATTCAGCATCACCTGGAACCCAAAACTGCATTACCAAAACTTGATTCAAATACCAGGAACCCTGTTAATCCAGCATTTGCATCCTAGGGGAGCAAGTCAAAGCCAAACAGGCTCTCCCGACTATTAAATCTTAAAACATATAGCCCCATCTGGCCGCCAACACTGATTTACGAAAACTTGTCTTAGATACCAGGAACCCTGTTATTCCAGCATTTGCATCCTAGGGTCGCAAGTCAAAGCCAAACACGCTCACCCGACTATTTAATCTTAAAGCAAAAAGCCTTACCTAGCTCTCAAAACTGTTTTACCAAAACTTGTCTTACATTCCAAAAGCCCCGCCAATCTGGCATGTGCAGCCTAGGGGAGCAAGTCAAAGCCAAACAGGCTCATCCGACTATTTAATCCTAAAACATAAAGCCCCATAGACGCCAAAACTGATTTACCAAAACTTGTCTTAGATACCAGGAACCCTGTTATTGCAGCATTTGCATCCTAGGGGCGCAAGTCAAAGCCAAACACGCTCACCCGACTATTTAATCTGAAAGCATACAGCCTTACCTAGCTGTCAAAAGTATTTTGCTAAAACTTGTCTTAGATTCCAGGAGCCCCGCCAATCTGGCATGTGCAGCCTAGGGGAGCAAGTCAAAGCCAAACAGGCTCATCCGACTATTTAATCCTTAAACATATAGCCCCATAGATGCCAAAACTGATTTACCAAAACTTGTCTTAGATACCAGGAATCCTGTTATTCCAGCATTTGCATCTTAGGGGCGCAAGTCAAAACCAAACACGCTCACCCGATTATTTAATCTTAAAGCATACAGCCTTACGTAGCTGTCAAAACTGTTCTACCAAAACTTGTCTTACATTCCAGGAGCCCCGCCAATCTGGCATGTGCAGCCTAGGGGAGCAAGACAAAGCCAAACAGGCTCATCCGACTATTTAATCCTTAAACTTATAGCCCCATAGACGCCAAAACTGATTTACCAAAACTTGTCTTAGATAACAGGAACCCTGTTGTTCCAGCATTTGCATCCTAGGGGCGCAAGTCAAAGCCAAACACGCTCACCCGACTATTTAATCTTAAAGCATACAGCCTTACCTAGCTGTCAAAACTTTTTTACCAAAACTTGTCTCAGATACCAGGAACACTGTTAATGCAGCATTTGCATCCTAGGGGCGCAAGTCAAAGCCAAACAGGCTCACCCGACTATTAAATCTTAAAACTTATAGCCCCATCTGGCCGCCAAAACTGATTTACCAAAACTTGTCTTAGATACCAGGAACCCTGTTATTCCAGCATTTGCAAGTCAAAGAAAAACACGCTCACCCGACTATTTAATCTTAAAGCAAAAAGCCTTACCTAGCTCTCAAAACTGTTTTACCAAAACTTGTCTTACATTCCAGGAGCCCCGCCAATCTGGCATGTGCAGCCTAGGGGAGCAAGTCAAAGCCAAACAGGCTCATCCGACTATTTAATCCTAAAACATATAGCCCCATAGACGCCAAAACTGATTTACCAAAACTTGTCTTAGATACCAGGAACCCTGTTATTCCAGCATTTGCAAGTCAAAGCCAAACACGCTCACCCGACTATTTAATCTTAAAGCATACAGCCTTACCTAGCTGTCAAAACTGTTTTACCAAAACTTGTCTTAGATTCCAGGAGCCCCGCCAATCTGGCCTGTGGAGCCTAGGGGAGCAAGTCAATGCCAAACAGGCTCATCCGACCATTTAATCCTAAAACATTTAGCTCCATCTGACCGCCAAAACTGCTTTACCAAAACTTGCCTTAGAAACCAGGAGCCCTGTTAATCTAGCATTTGCAGCCTATGGGAGCAAGTCAAAGCAAAATAGTCTCACCCGACTATTAAGTCTTAACACATTCAGCCTCACCTTGAACTCAAAATTGCCTCACCAAAACTTGTTTGTTAAAACATACAGACTTACGTAGCTGCCAAAACTGATTTACCTAAACCTATCTCAGTTACCAGGAACCCTGTTAATCTAGCATTTGTAGCCTAGGGGAGCAAGACAAAGCCAAATAGTCTCACCCGACTATTAAATTTAAAATCATATTGCCCCACCTGGCCGCCAAAACTGATATACCAAAACATGTCTCAGATACCAGGAACCCTGTTAATACAGCATTTGCATCCTAGGGGAGCAAGTCAAAGTCAAACAGACTCACCCGACTATTTAACCTTAAAAAATACAGACTTACGTAGCTGTCAAAACTGTTTTACCAAAACTTGTCTTAGATTCCAGCAGCCCCGCCAATCTGGCATGTGCAGCCTAGGGGAGCAAGTCAAAGCCAAACAGACTCATCCGACTATTAAATCTGAAAACATTCAGCATCACCTGGAACCCAAAACTGCATTACCAAAACTTGATTCAAATACCAGGAACCCTGTTAATCCAGCATTTGCATCCTAGGGGAGCAAGTCAAAGCCAAACAGGCTCTCCCGACTATTAAATCTTAAAACATATAGCCCCATCTGGCCGCCAACACTGATTTACGAAAACTTGTCTTAGATACCAGGAACCCTGTTATTCCAGCATTTGCATCCTAGGGTCGCAAGTCAAAGCCAAACACGCTCACCCGACTATTTAATCTTAAAGCAAAAAGCCTTACCTAGCTCTCAAAACTGTTTTACCAAAACTTGTCTTACATTCCAGGAGCCCCGCCAATCTGGCATGTGCAGCCTAGGGGAGCAAGTCAAAGCCAAACAGGCTCATCCGACTATTTAATCCTAAAACATATAGCCCCATAGACGCCAAAACTGATTTACCAAAACTTGTCTTAGATACCAGGAACCCTGTTATTCCAGCATTTGCAAGTCAAAGCCAAACACGCTCACCCGACTATTTAATCTTAAAGCATACAGCCTTACCTAGTTGTCAAAACTGTTTTACCAAAACTTGTCTTAGATTCCAGGAGCCCCGCCAATCTGGCCTGTGGAGCCTAGGGGAGCAAGTCAATGCCAAACAGGCTCATCCGACCATTTAATCCTAAAACATTTAGCTCCATCTGACCGCCAAAACTGCTTTACCAAAACTTGCCTTAGAAACCAGGAGCCCTGTTAATCTAGCATTTGCAGCCTATGGGAGCAAGTCAAAGCAAAATAGTCTCACCCGACTATTAAGTCTTAACACATTCAGCCTCACCTTGAACTCAAAATTGCCTCACCAAAACTTGTTTGTTAAAACATACAGACTTACGTAGCTGCCAAAACTGATTTACCTAAACCTATCTCAGTTACCAGGAACCCTGTTAATCTAGCATTTGTAGCCTAGGGGAGCAAGACAAAGCCAAATAGTCTCACCCGACTATTAAATTTAAAATCATATTGCCCCACCTGGTCGCCAAAACTGATATACCAAAACATGTCTCAGATACCAGGAACCCTGTTAATACAGCATTTGCATCCTAGGGGAGCAAGTCAAAGTAAAACAGACTCACCCGACTATTTAACCTTAAAAAATACAGACTTACGTAGCTGTCAAAACTGTTTTACCAAAACTTGTCTTAGATTCCAGGAGCCCCGCCAATCTGGCATGTGCAGCCTAGGGGAGCAAGTCAAAGCCAAACAGACTCATCCGACTATTAAATCTGAAAACATTCAGCATCACCTGGAACCCAAAACTGCATTACCAAAACTTGATTCAAATACCAGGAACCCTGTTAATCCAGCATTTGCATCCTAGGGGAGCAAGTCAAAGCCAAACAGGCTCTCCCGACTATTAAATCTTAAAACATATAGCCCCATCTGGCCGCCAACACTGATTTACGAAAACTTGTCTTAGATACCAGGAACCCTGTTATTCCAGCATTTGCATCCTAGGGTCGCAAGTCAAAGCCAAACACGCTCACCCGACTATTTAATCTTAAAGCAAAAAGCCTTACCTAGCTCTCAAAACTGTTTTACCAAAACTTGTCTTACATTCCAAAAGCCCCGCCAATCTGGCATGTGCAGCCTAGGGGAGCAAGTCAAAGCCAAACAGGCTCATCCGACTATTTAATCCTAAAACATAAAGCCCCATAGACGCCAAAACTGATTTACCAAAACTTGTCTTAGATACCAGGAACCCTGTTATTCCAGCATTTGCATCCTAGGGGCGCAAGTCAAAGCCAAACACGCTCACCCGACTATTTAATCTGAAAGCATACAGCCTTACCTAGCTGTCAAAAGTATTTTGCTAAAACTTGTCTTAGATTCCAGGAGCCCCGCCAATCTGGCATGTGCAGCCTAGGGGAGCAAGTCAAAGCCAAACAGGCTCATCCGACTATTTAATCCTTAAACATATAGCCCCATAGATGCCAAAACTGATTTACCAAAACTTGTCTTAGATACCAGGAATCCTGTTATTCCAGCATTTGCATCCTAGGGGCGCAAGTCAAAACCAAACACGCTCACCCGATTATTTAATCTTAAAGCATACAGCCTTACGTAGCTGTCAAAACTGTTCTACCAAAACTTGTCTTACATTCCAGGAGCCCCGCCAATCTGGCATGTGCAGCCTAGGGGAGCAAGACAAAGCCAAACAGGCTCATCCGACTATTTAATCCTTAAACTTATAGCCCCATAGACGCCAAAACTGATTTACCAAAACTTGTCTTAGATAACAGGAACCCTGTTATTACAGCATTTGCATCCTAGGGGCGCAAGTCAAAGCCAAACACGCTCACCCGACTATTTAATCTTAAAGCATACAGCCTTACCTAGCTGTCAAAACTTTTTTACCAAAACTTGTCTCAGATACCAGGAACACTGTTAATGCAGCATTTGCATCCTAGGGGCGCAAGTCAAAGCCAAACAGGCTCACCCGACTATTAAATCTTAAAACTTATAGCCCCATCTGGCCGCCAAAACTGATTTACCAAAACTTGTCTTAGATACCAGGAACCCTGTTATTCCAGCATTTGCAAGTCAAAGAAAAACACGCTCACCCGACTATTTAATCTTAAAGCATACAGCCTTACCTAGATGTCAAAACTGTTTTACCAAAACTTGTCTTAGATTCCAGGAGTCCCGCCAATCTGGCATGTGGAGCCTAGGGGAGCAAGTCAAAGCCAAACAGGCTCACCCGACAATTTAATCTTAAAACATACAGACTTACGTAGCTGCCAAAACTGCTTTACCAAAACTTGCCTTAGAAACCAGGGGCCTTGTTAATCTAGCATTTGTAGCCTAGGGGAGCAAGACAAAGCCAAATAGTCTCACCCGACTATTAAATTTTAAATCATATTGCCCCACCTGGCCGCCAAAACTGATATACCAAAACATGTCTCAGATACCAGGAACCCTGTTAATACAGCATTTGCATCCTAGGGAGCAAGTCAAAGTCAAACAGACTCACCCGACTATTTAACCTTAAAAAATACAGACTTACGTAGCTGTCAAAACTGTTTTACCAAAACTTGTCTTAGATTCCAGGAGCCCCGCCAATCTGGCATGTGCAGCCTAGGGGAGCAAGTCAAAGCCAAACAGACTCATCCGACTATTAAATCTGAAAACATTCAGCATCACCTGGAACCCAAAATTGCCTTACCAAAACTTGATTCAAATACCAGGAACCCTGTTAATCCAGCATTTGCATCCTAGGGGAGCAAGTCAAAGCCAAACAGGCTCATCCGACTATTAAATCTTAAAACATATAGCCCCATCTGCCCCTCACTTACAAAACTTGTCTTAGATTCCAGGAGTCCCGCCAATCTGGCATGTGGAGCCTAGGGGAGCAAGTCAAAGCCAAACAGGCTCACCCGACAATTTAATCTTAAAACATACAGACTTACGTAGCTGCATAAACTGCTTTACCAAAACTTGCCTTAAAAACCAGGGGCCTTGTTAATCTAGCATTTGCAGCCTAGGGGAGCAAGTCAAAGCAAAATAGTCTCACCCGACTATTAAGTCTTAACACATTCAGCCTCACCTGGAACTCAAAATTGCCTTACCAATACCAGGAACCCTGTTTATCCAGCATTTGCATCCTAGGGGCGCAACTCAAAGCCAAACAGGCTCAACCGACTATTTAATCTTAAAACATACAGTCTTGCCCAGCTGTCAAAACTGTTGTACCAAACCTTGTCTTAGATTCCAGGAGCCAAGCCAATCTGGCATGTGGAGCCTAAGGGAGCAAGTCAAAGCCAAACAGGCTCTCCCGACAGTTTAATCTTAAAACATACAGACTTACGTAGCTGTCAAAACTGTTTTACCAAAACTTTTTTTAGATTTCAGGTGCCCCGCCAATCTGGCATGTGCCGCCTAGGGGAGAAAGTCAAAGCCAAATAGTCTCAAACGACTATTAAGTCTGAATACATTCAGCCTCACCTGGAACTCAAAATTGCCTTACCAAAACTTGTCTCAGATACCAGGAACCCTGTTAATCCAGCATTTGCATCCTAGGGTAGCAAGTCAAAGTCAAACAGACTCACCCGACTATTTAACCTTAAAACATTCAGACTTACGTATCTGTCAAAATTGCTTTACCAAAACTTTTTTTAGATTCCAGGAACCCCGCCAATCTGGCCTGTGGAGCCTAGGGGAGCAAGTCAATGCCAAACAGGCTCATCCGACCATTTAATCCTAAAACATTTAGCTCCATCTGGCCTCCAAAACTGCTTTCCCAAAACTTGCCTTAGAAACCAGGAGCCCTGTTAATCTAGCATTTGCAGCCTATGGGAGCAAGTCAAAGCAAAATAGTCTCACCCGACTATTAAGTCTTAACACATTCAGCCTCACCTTGAACTCAAAATAGCCTTACCTAAACTTGTTTGTTAAAACATACAGACTTACGTAGTTGCCAAAACTGATTTACCTAAACCTATCTCAGTTACCAGGAACCCTGTTAATCTAGCATTTATAGCCTAGGGGAGCAAGACAAAGCCAAATAGTCTCACCCGACTATTAAATTTTAAATCATATTGCCCCACCTGGCCGCCAAAACTGATATACCAAAACATGTCTCAGATACCAGGAACCCTGTTAATACAGCATTTGCATCCTAGGGGAGCAAGTCAAAGTCAAACAGACTCACCCGACTATTTAACCTTAAAAAATACAGTCTTACGTAGCTGTCAAAAATGTTTTACCAAAACTTGTCTTAGATTCCAGGAGCCCCGCCAATCTGGCATGTGCAGCCTAGGGGAGCAAGTCAAAGCCAAACAGACTCATCCGACTATTAAATCTGAAAACATTCAGCATCACCTGGAACCCAAAATTGCCTTACCAAAACTTGATTCAAATACCAGGAACCCTGTTAATCCAGCATTTGCGTCCTAGGGGAGCAAGTCAAAGCCAAAGAGGCTCATCCGACTATTAAATCTTAAAACATATAGCCCCATCTGGCCGCCAACACTGATTTACGAAAACTTGTCTTAGATACCAGGAACCCTATTATTCCAGCATTTGCATCCTAGGGGCGCAAGTCAAAGCCAAACACGCTCACCCGACTATTTAATCTTAAAGCAAAAAGCCTTACCTAGCTGTCAAAACTGTTTTACCAAAACTTGTCTTACATTCCAGGAGCCCCGCCAATCTGGCATGTGCAGCCTAGGGGAGCAAGTCAAAGCCAAACAGGCTCATCCGACTATTTAATCCTAAAACATATAGCCCCATAGACGCCAAAACTGATTTACCAAAACTTGTCTTAGATACCAGGAACCCTGTTATTCCAGCATTTGCATCCTAGGGGCGCAAGTCAAAGCCAAACACGCTCACCCGACTATTTAATCTGAAAGCATACAGCCTTACCTAGCTGTCAAAAGTGTTTTACCAAAACTTGTCTTAGATTCCAGGAGCCCCGCCAATCTGGCATGTGTAGCCTAGGGGAGCAAGTCAAAGCCAAACAGGCTCATCCGACTATTTAATCCTAAAACATATAGCCCCTTAGATGCCAAAACTGATTTACCAAAACTTGTCTTAGATACAAGGAACCCTGTTATTCCAGCATTTGCATCCTAGGGGCGCAAGTCAAAGCCAAACACGCTCACCCGACTATTTAATCTGAAAGCATACAGCCTTACCTAGCTATCAAAAGTGTTTTACCAAAACTTGTCTTAGATTACAGGAGCCCCGCCAATCTGGCATGTGCAGCCTAGGGGAGCAAGTCAAAGCCAAACAGGCTCATCCGACTATTTAATCCTAAAACATATAGCCCCTTAGATGCCAAAACTGATTTACCAAAACTTGTCTTAGATACCAGGAACCCTGTTATTCCAGCATTTGCATCCTAGGGGCGCAAGTCAAAGCCAAACACGCTCACCCGACTATTTAATCTGAAAGCATACAGCCTTACCTAGCTGTCAAAAGTGTTTTACCAAAACTTGTCTTAGATTCCAGGAGCCCCGCCAATCTGGCATCTGCAGCCTAGGGGCGCAAAACAAAGCCAAATAGCCTCACCCGACTATTAAATTTTAACTCATTCAGCCACACCTGGAACTCAAAATTGCCTTACCAAAACTTGTCTCAGATACCAGGAACCCTGTTAATTCAGCATTTGCATCCTAGGGGCGAAAGTCAAAGCCAAACAGGCTCACCAAACTATTAAATTTTACAACATATAGCCCCATCTGGCCGCCAAAACAGACTTACCAAAACATGTCTTAGATACCAGGAACATTGTTATTCCAGCATTTGCATCCTAGGGGCGCAAGTCAAAGCCAAACACGCTCATCCGACTATTTAATCTTAAAGCATACAGCCTTACCTAGCTGTCAAAACTGTTTTACCAAAACTTGTCTTAGATTCCAGGAGCCCCGCCAATCTGGCATGTGGAGCCTAGGGGAGCAAGTCAAAGCCAAACAGGCTCACCCGACAATTTAATCTTAAAACATACAGACTTACGTAGCTGCCAAAACTGCTTTACCAAAACTTGCCTTAGAAACCAGGAGCCCTGTTAATCTAGCATTTGTAGCCTAGGGGAGCAAGTCAAAGCAAAATAGGCTCACCCGACTATTAAGTCTTAACACATTCATCCTCACCTGGAACTCAAAATTGCTAGTTTAAGATACCAGGAACACTGTTAATCCAGCATTTGCATCCAAGGGGCGCAACTCAAAGCCAAACAGGCTCAACCGACTATTTAATCTTAAAACATACAGTCTTGCCCAGCTTCAAAACTGTTTTACCAAACCTTGTCTTAGATTCCAGGAGCCAAGCCAATCTGGCATGTGGAGCCTAAGGGAGTAAGTCAAAGCCAAACAGGCTCACCCGACAATTTAATCTTAAAACATACATACTTACGTAGTTGCCAAAGCTGCTTTACCAAACCTTGTCTCAGATACCAGGAACCCTGTTAATGCAGCATTTGCAAGCTAGGGGCGCAAGTCAAAGCCAAACAGGCTCTCCCGACTATTAAATCTTAAAACATATAGCCCCATCTGGCCGCCAAAAATGATTTACCAAAACTTGTCTTAGATACCACGAACCCTGTTATTCCAGCATTTGCATACTAGGGGCGCAAGTCAAAGCCAAACACGCTCAATCTTGAAGCATACAGCCTTACCTAGCTGTCAAAACTGTTTTACCAAAACTTGTCTTAGATTCCAGGAGCACCGCCAATCTGGCATGTGCAGCCTAGGGGAGCAAGTCAAAGCCAAACAGGCTCATCCGACTATTTAATCCTAAAACATATAGCCCCATAGACGCCAAAACTGATTTACCAAAACTTGTCTTAGATAACAGGAACCCTGTTATTCCAGCATTTGCATCCTAGGGGCGCAAGTCAAAGCCAAACACGCGCACCCGACTATTTAAACTTAAAGCATACAGCCTTACCTAGCTGTCAAAACTGTTTTACCAAAACTTGTCTTAGATTCCAGGAGCCCCCCAATCTGGCATGTGGAGCCTAGGGGAGCAAGTCAAAGCCAAACAGGCTCACCCGACAATTAAATCTTAAAACATACAGACTTACGTAGCTGCCAAATCTGCTTTACCAAAACTTGCCTTAGAAACCAGGAGCCCTGTTAATCTAGCATTTGCAGCCTAGGGGAGCAAGTCAAAGCAAAATAGGCTCACCCGACTATTAAGTCTTAACACATTCAGCCTCACCTGGAACTCAGAATTGCCTTACCAAAACTTGTCTCAGATTCCAGGAACCCTGGTTATCCAGCATTTGCATCCTAGGGGCGCAAGTCAAAGCCAAACAGGCTCACCCGACTATTAAATCTTAAAACATACAGCTGTCAAAACTGTTTTACCAAACCTTGTCTTAGATTCCAGGAGCCAAGTCAATCTGGCATGTGGAGCCTAAGGGAGCAAGTCAAAGGCAAACAGGCTCACCCGACAATTTAATCTTAAAACATACATACTTACGTAGTTGCCAAAGACGCCAAAACTGATTTACCAAAACTTGTCTTAGATAACAGGAACCCTGTTATTCCAGCATTTGCATCCTAGGGGCGCAAGTCAAAGCCAAACACGCGCACCCGACTATTTAATCTTAAAGCATACAGCCTTACCTAGCTGTCAAAACTGTTTTACCAAAACTTGTCTTACATTCCAGGAGCCCCGCCAATCTGGCATGTGCAGCCTAGGGGAGCAAGTCAAAGCCAAACAGGCTCATCCGACTATTTAATCCTAAAACATATAGCCCCATAGACGCCAAAACTGATTTACCAAAACTTGTCTTAGATACCAGGAACCCTGTTATTCCAGCATTTGCATCCTAGGGGCGCAAGTCAAAGCCAAACACGCTCACCCGACTATTTAATCTGAAAGCATACAGCCTTACCTAGCTGTCAAAAGTGTTTTACCAAAACTTGTCTTAGATTCCAGGAGCCCCGCCAATCTGGCATGTGCAGCCTAGGGGCGCAAAACAAAGCCAAATAGCCTCACCCGACTATTAAATTTTAACTCATTCAGCCACACCTGGAACTCAAAATTGCCTTACCAAAACTTGTCTCAGATACCAGGAACCCTGTTAATTCAGCATTTGCATCCTAGGGGCGAAAGTCAAAGCCAAACAGGCTCACCAAACTATTAAATTTTACAACATATAGCCCCATCTGGCCGCCAAAACTGACTTACCAAAACATGTCTTAGATACCAGGAACCCTGTTATTCCAGCATTTGCATCCTAGGGGCGCAAGTCAAAGCCAAACACGCTCATCCGACTATTTAATCTTAAAGCATACAGCCTTACCTAGCTGTCAAAACTGTTTTACCAAAACTTGTCTTAGATTCCAGGAGCCCCGCCAATCTGGCATGTGGAGCCTAGGGGAGCAAGTCAAAGCCAAACAGGCTCACCCGACAATTTAATCTTAAAACATACAGACTTACGTAGCTGCCAAAACTGCTTTACCAAAACTTGCCTTAGAAACCAGGAGCCCTGTTAATCTAGCATTTGTAGCCTAGGGGAGCAAGTCAAAGCAAAATAGGCTCACCCGACTATTAAGTCTTAACACATTCAGCCTCACCTGGAACTCAAAATTGCCTTACCAAAACTAGTTTAAGATACCAGGAACACTGTTAATCCAGCATTTGCATCCTAGGGGCGCAACTCAAAGCCAAACAGGCTCAACCGACTATTTAATCTTAAAACATACAGTCTTGCCCAGCTGTCAAAACTGTTGTACCAAACCTTGTCTTAGATTCCAGGAGCCAAGCCAATCTGGCATGTGGAGCCTAAGGGAGTAAGTCAAAGCCAAACAGGCTCACCCGACATACTTACGTAGTTGCCAAAGCTGCTTTACCAAACCTTGTCTCAGATACCAGGAACCCTGTTAATGCAGCATTTGCAAGCTAGGGGCGCAAGTCAAAGCCAAACAGGCTCTCCCGACTATTAAATCTTAAAACATATAGCCCCATCTGGCCGCCAAAAATGATTTACCAAAACTTGTCTTAGATACCACGAACCCTGTTATTCCAGCATTTGCATACTAGGGGCGCAAGTCAAAGCCAAACACGCTCAATCTTGAAGCATACAGCCTTACCTAGCTGTCAAAACTGTTTTACCAAAACTTGTCTTAGATTCGAGGAGCACCGCCAATCTGGCATGTGCAGCCCAGGGGAGCAAGTCAAAGCCAAACAGGCTCATCCGACTATTTAATCCTAAAACATATAGCCCCATAGACGCCAAAACTGATTTACCAAAACTTGTCTTAGATAACAGGAACCCTGTTATTCCAGCATTTGCATCCTAGGGGCGCAAGTCAAAGCCAAACACGCGCACCCGACTATTTAATCTTAAAGCATACAGCCTTACCTAGCTGTCAAAACTGTTTTACCAAAACTTGTCTTAGATTCCAGGAGCCCCCCAATCTGGCATGTGGAGCCTAGGGGAGCAAGTCAAAGCCAAACAGGCTCACCCGACAATTAAATCTTAAAACATACAGACTTACGTAGCTACCAAAACTGCTTTACCAAAACTTGCCTTAGAAACCAGGAGCCCTGTTAATCTAGCATTTGCAGCCTAGGGGAGCAAGTCAAAGCAAAATAGTCTCACCCGACTATTAAGTCTTAACACATTCAGCCTCACCTGGAACTCAGAATTGCCTTACCAAAACTTGTCTCAGATTCCAGGAACCCTGGTTATCCAGCATTTGCATCCTAGGGGCGCAAGTCAAAGCCAAACAGGCTCACCCGACTATTAAATCTTAAAACATACAGCTGTCAAAACTGTTTTACCAAACCTTGTCTTAGATTCCAGGAGCCAAGCCAATCTGGCATGTGGAGCCTAAGGGAGCAAGTCAAAGCCAAACAGGCTCACCCGACAATTTAATCTTAAAACATACATACTTACGTAGTTGCCAAAGCTGCTTTACCAAAACTTGTCTCAGATATCAGGAACCCTGTTAATGCAGCATTTGCATGCTAGGGGCGCAAGTCAAAGCCAAACAGGCTCATCCGATTACTTAATCTTAAAGCATACAACCTTACTTAGCTGTCAAAACTGTTTTACCAAAACTTGTCTTAGATTCCAGGAGCCCCGCCAATCTGGCATGTACAGCCTATGGGAGCAAGTCAAAACCAAACAGGCTCACCCGAGAATTTAATCTTAAAACATACAGCCACATCTGGCTGCCAAAACTGCTTTACCAAGACTTGCCTTAGAAACCAGGAGCCCCGTTAATCTAGCATTTGCATACTAGGGGCGCAAGTCAAAGCCAAACACGCTCATCCGATTACTTAATCTTAAAGCATACAACCTTACCTAGCTGTCAAAACTGTTTTACCAAAACTTGTCTTAGATTCCAGGAGCCCCGCCAATTTGGCATGTACAGCCTAGGGGAGCAAGTCAAAACCAAACAGGCTCACCCGAGAATTTAATCTTAAAACATACAGCCACATCTGGCTGCCAAAACTGCTTTACCAAAACTTGCCTTAGAAACCAGGAGCCCCGTTAATCTAGCATTTGCAGCCTAGGGGAGCAAGTCAAAGCAAAATAGTCTCACCCGACTATTAAGTTTGAACACATTCAGCCTCACCTGGAACTCAGAATTGCCTTACCAAAACTTGTCTCAGATTCCAGGAACCCTGGTTATCCAGCATTTGCATCCTAGGGGCGCAAGTCAAAGCCAAACAGGCTCACCCGACTATTAAATCTTAAAACATACAGCTGTCAAAACTGTTTTACCAAACCTTGTCTTAGATTCCAGGAGCCAAGCCAATCTGGCATGTGGAGCCTAAGGGAGCAAGTCAAAGGCAAACAGGCTCTCCCGAAAATTTTATCTTAAAACATACATACTTACGTAGTTGCCAAAGACGCCAAAACTGATTTACCAAAACTTGTCTTAGATAACAGGAACCCTGTTATTCCAGCATTTGCATCCTAGGGGCGCAAGTCAAAGCCAAACACGCGCACCCGACTATTTAATCTTAAAGCATACAGCCTTACCTAGCTGTCAAAACTGTTTTACCAAAACTTGTCTTACATTCCAGGAGCCCCGCCAATCTGGCATGTGCAGCCAAGGGGAGCAAGTCAAAGCCAAACAGGCTCATCCGACTATTTAATCCTAAAACATATAGCCCCATAGACGCCAAAACTGATTTACCAAAACTTGTCTTAGATACCAGGAACCCTGTTATTCCAGCATTTGCATCCTAGGGGCGCAAGTCAAAGCCAAACACGCTCACCCGACTATTTAATCTGAAAGCATACAGCCTTACCTAGCTGTCAAAAGTGTTTTACCAAAACTTGTCTTAGATTCCAGGAGCCCCGCCAATCTGGCATGTGCAGCCTAGGGGAGCAAGTCAAAGCCAAACAGGCTCTTCCGACTATTTAATCCTAAAACATATAGCCCCTTAGATGCCAAAACTGATTTACCAAAACTTGTCTTAGATACCAGGAACCCTGTTATTCCAGCATTTGCATCCTAGGGGCGCAAGTCAAAGCCAAACACGCTCATCCGACTATTTATTCTGAAAGCATACAGCCTTACCTAGCTGTCAAAAGTGTTTTACCAAAACTTGTCTTAGATTCCAGGAGCCCCGCCAATCTGGCATCTGCAGCCTAGGTGCGCAAAACAAAGCCAAATAGCCTCACCCGACTATTAAATTTTAACTCATTCAGCCACACCTGGAACTCAAAATTGCCTTACCAAAACTTGTCTCAGATACCAGGAACCCTGTTAATTCAGCATTTGCATCCTAGGGGCGAAAGTCAAAGTCAAACAGGCTCACCAAACTATTAAATTTTACAACATATAGCCCCATCTGGCCGCCAAAACTGACTTACCAAAACATGTCTTAGATACCAGGAACCCTGTTATTCCAGCATTTGCATCCTAGGGGCGCAAGTCAAAGCCAAACACGCTCATCCGACTATTTAATCTTAAAGCATACAGCCTTACCTAGCTGTCAAAACTGTTTTACCAAAACTTGTCTTAGATTCCAGGAGCCCCGCCAATCTGGCATGTGGAGCCTAGGGGAGCAAGTCAAAGCCAAACAGGCTCACCCGACAATTTAATCTTAAAACATACAGACTTACGTAGCTGCCAAAACTGCCTTACCAAAACTTGCCTTAGAAACCAGGAGCCCCGTTAATCTAGCATTTGCAGCCTAGGGGAGCAAGTCAAAGCAAAATAGTCTCACCCGACTATTAAGTTTGAACACATTCAGCCTCACCTGGAACTCAGAATTGCCTTACCAAAACTTGTCTCAGATTCCAGGAACCCTGGTTATCCAGCATTTGCATCCTAGGGGCGCAAGTCAAAGCAAAATAGGCTCACCCGACTATTAAGTCTTAACACATTCAGCCTCACCTGGAACTCAAAATTGCCTTACCAAAACTAGTTTAAGATACCAGGAACACTGTTAATCCAGCATTTGCATCCTAGGGGCGCAACTCAAAGCCAAACAGGCTAAACCGACTATTTAATCTTAAAACATACAGTCTTGCCCAGCTGTCAAAACTGTTTTACCAAACCTTGTCTTAGATTCCAGGAGCCAAGCCAATCTGGCATGTGGAGCCTAAGGGAGTAAGTCAAAGCCAAACAGGCTCACCCGACAATTTAATCTTAAAACATACATACTTACGTAGTTGCCAAAGCTGCTTTACCAAACCTTGTCTCAGATACCAGGAACCCTGTTAATGCAGCATTTGCAAGCTAGGGGCGCAAGTCAAAGCCAAACAGGCTCTCCCGACTATTAAATCTTAAAACATATAGCCCCATCTGGCCGCCAAAAATGATTTACCAAAACTTGTCTTAGATACCACGAACCCTGTTATTCCAGCATTTGCATACTAGGGGCGCAAGTCAAAGCCAAACACGCTCAATCTTGAAGCATACAGCCTTACCTAGCTGTCAAAACTGTTTTACCAAAACTAGTCTTAGATTCCAGGAGCACCGCCAATCTGGCATGTGCAGCCTAGGGGAGCAAGTCAAAGCCAAACAGGCTCATCCGACTATTTAATCCTAAAACATATAGCCCCATAGACGCCAAAACTGATTTACCAAAACTTGCCTTAGATAACAGGAACCCTGTTATTCCAGCATTTGCATCCTAGGGGCGCAAGTCAAAGCCAAACACGCGCACCCGACTATTTAATCTTAAAGCATACAGCCTTACCTAGCTGTCAAAACTGTTTTACCAAAACTTGTCTTAGATTCCAGGAGCCCCGCCAATCTGGCATGTGGAGCCTAGGGGAGCAAGTCAAAGCCAAACAGGCTCACCCGACAATTAAATCTTAAAACATATAGCCCCATAGACGCCAAAACTGATTTACCAAAACTTGTCTTAGATACCAGGAACCCTGTTATTCCAGCATTTGCATCCTAGGGGCGCAAGTCAAAGCCAAACACGCTCACCCGACTATTTAATCTGAAAGCATACAGCCTTACCTAGCTGTCAAAAGTGTTTTACCAAAACTTGTCTTAGATTCCAGGAGCCCCGCCAATCTGGCATGTGCAGCCTAGGGGAGCAAGTCAAAGCCAAACAGGCTCATCCGAGAATTTAATCTTAAAACATACAGCCACATCTGGCTGCCAAAACTGCTTTACCAAGACTTGCCTTAGAAACCAGGAGCCCCGTTAATCTAGCATTTGCATACTAGGGGCGCAAGTCAAAGCCAAACACGCTCATCCGATTACTTAATCTTAAAGCATACAACCTTACCTAGCTGTCAAAACTATTTTACCAAAACTTGTCTTAGATTACAGGAGCCCCGCCAATCTGGCATGTACAGCCTAGGGGAGCAAGTCAAAACCAAACAGGCTCACCCGAGAATTTAATCTTAAAACATACAGCCACATCTGGCTGCCAAAACTGCTTTACCAAAACTTGCCTTAGAAACCAGGAGCCCCGTTAATCTAGCACTTGCAGCCTAGGGGAGCAAGTCAAAGCAAAATAGTCTCACCCGACTATTAAGTTTGAACACATTCAGCCTCACCTGGAACTCAGAATTGCCTTACCAAAACTTGTCTCAGATTCCAGGAACCCTGGTTATCCAGCATTTGCATCCTAGGGGCGCAAGTCAAAGCCAAACAGGCTCACCCGACTATTAAATCTTAAAACATACAGCTGTCAAAACTGTTTTACCAAACCTTGTCTTAGATTCCAGGAGCCAAGCCAATCTGGCATGTGGAGCCTAAGGGAGCAAGTCAAAGGCAAACAGGCTCTCCCGAAAATTTAATCTTAAAACATACATACTTACGTAGTTGCCAAAGACGCCAAAACTGATTTACCAAAACTTGTCTTAGATAACAGGAACCCTGTTATTCCAGCATTTGCATCCTAGGGGCGCAAGTCAAAGCCAAACACGCGCACCCGACTATTTAATCTTAAAGCATACAGCCTTGCCTAGCTGCCAAAACTGCTTTACCAAAACTTGCCTTAGAAACCAGGAGCCCTGTTAATCTAGCATTTGCAGCCTAGGGGAGCAAGTCAAAGCAAAATAGTCTCATCCGACTATTAAGTCTTAACACATTCAGCCTCACCTGGAACTCAGAATTGCCTTACCAAAACTTGTCTCAGATTCCAGGAACCCTGGTTATCCAGCATTTGCATCCTAGGGGCGCAAGTCAAAGCCAAACAGGCTCACCCGACTATTAAATCTTAAAACATACAGTCTTGCCCAGCTGTCAAAACTCTTTTACCAAACCTTGTCTTAGATTCCAGGAGCCAAGCCAATCTGGCATGTGGAGCCTAAGGGAGCAAGTCAAAGCCAAACAGGCTCACCCGACAATTTAATCTTAAAACATACATACTTACGTAGTTGCCAAAGCTGCTTTACCAAAACTTGTCTAAGATATCAGGAACCCTGTTAATGCAGCATTTGCATGCTAGGGGCGCAAGTCAAAGCCAAACAGGCTCTCCCGACTATTAAATCTTAAAACATATAGCCCCATCTGGCCGCCAAAAATGATTTACCAAAACTTGTCTTAGATACCAGGAACCCTGTTATTCCAGCATTTGCATACTAGGGGCGCAAGTCAAAGCAAAACACGCTCATCCGATTACTTAATCTTAAAGCATACAACCTTACCTAGCTGTCAAAACTGTTTTACCAAAACTTGTCTTAGATTCCAGGAGCCCCGCCAATCTGGCATGTACAGCCTAGGGGAGCAAGTCAAAACCAAACAGGCTCACCCGAGAATTTAATCTTAAAACATACAGCCACATCTGGCCGCCAAAACTGCTTTACCAAAACTTGCCTTAGAAACCAGGAGCCCCGTTAATCTAGCATTTGCAGCCTAGGGGAGCAAGTCAAAGCAAAATAGTCTCACCCGACTATTAAGTTTGAACACGTTCAGCCTCACCTGGAACTCAGAATTGCCTTACCAAAACTTGTCTCAGATTCCAGGAACCCTGGTTATCCAGCATTTGCATCCTAGGGGCGCAAGTCAAAGCCAAACAGGCTCACCCGACTATTAAATCTTAAAACATATAGCCCCATCTGTCCGCCAAAACTGATTTACCAAAACTTCTCTTAGATACCAGGAACCCTGTTATTCCAGCATTTGCATCCTAGGGGCGCAAGTCAAAGCCAAACACGCTCATCCGATTACTTAATCTTAAAGCATACAACCTTACTTAGCTGTCAAAACTGTTTTACCAAAACTTGTCTTAGATTCCAGGAGCCCCGCCAATCTGGCATGTACAGCCTAGGGGAGCAAGTCAAAGCCAACCAGGCTCATCCGACTATTTAATCCTAAAACATATAGCCCCATCTGGCCGCCAAAACTGATTTACCAAAACTTGTCTCAGATACCAGGAACCCTGTTATTCCAGCATTTGCATCCTAGGGGCGCAAGTCAAAGCCAAACAGGCTCACCCGACTATTAAATCTTAAAACATATAGCCCCATCTGGCCGCCAAAACTGATTTACCAAAACTTCTCTTAGATACCAGGAACCCTGTTATTCCAGCATTTGCATCCTAGGGGCGCAAGTCAAAGCCAAACACGCTCATCCGATTACTTAATCTTAAAGCATACAACCTTACTTAGCTGTCAAAACTGTTTTACCAAAACTTGTCTTAGATTCCAGGAGCCCCGCGAATCTGGCATGTACAGCCTAGGGGAGCAAGTCAAAGCCAACCAGGCTCATCCGACTATTTAATCCTAAAACATATAGCCCCATCTGGCCGCCAAAACTGATTTACCAAAACTTGTCTCAGATACCAGGAACCCTGTTAATCTAGCATTTGCAGCCTAGGGGAGCAAGACAAAGCCAATTAGCCTCACCCGACTATTAAATCTTAACACATTCAGCCTCACCTGGAACTCAAAATTGCCTTACCAAAACTTGTTTCAGATACCAAGAACCCTGTTTATCCAGCATTTGCATCCTAGGAGAGCAAGTCAAAGCCAAACAGGCTCACCCGACTATTAAATCTTAAAACATATAGCCCCATAGACGCCAAAACTGATTTACCAAAACTTGTCTTAGATACCAGGAACCCTGTTATTCCAGCATTTGCATCCTAGGGGCGCAAGTCAAAGCCAAACACGCTCACCCGACTATTTAATCTTAAAGCATACAGCCTTACCTAGCTGTCAAAACTGTTTTACCAAAACTTGTCTTAGATTCCAGGAGCCCCGCCAATCTGGCATGTGCAGCCTAGGGGAGCAAGTCAAAGCCAAACAGGCTCATCCGACTATTTAATCCTAAAACATATAGCCCCTTAGATGCCAAAACTGATTTACCAAAACTTGTCTTAGATACCAGGAACCCTGTTATTCCAGCATTTGCATCCTAGGGGCGCAAGTCAAAGCCAAACAGGCTCACCCGACAATTTAATCTTAAAACATACAGACTTACGTAGCTGCCAAAACTGCTTTACCAAAACTTGCCTTAAAAACCAGGGGCCTTGTTAATCTAGCATTTGTAGCCTAGGGGAGCAAGACAAAGCCAAATAGTCTCACCCGACTATTAAATTTTAAATCATATTGCCCCACCTGGCCGCCAAAACTGATATACCAAAACATGTCTCAGATACCAGGAACCCTGTTAATAAAGCATTTGCATCCTAGGGGAGCAAGTCAAAGTCAAACAGACTCACCCGACTATTTAACCTTAAAAAATACAGACTTACGTAGCTGTCAAAACTGGTTTACCAAAACTTGTCTTAGATTCCAGGAGCCCCGCCAATCTGGCATGTGCAGCCTAGGGGAGCAAGTCAAAGCCAAACAGACTCATCCGACTATTAAATCTGAAAACATTCAGCATCACCTGGAACCCAAAATTGCCTTACCAAAACTTGATTCAAATACCAGGAACCCTGTTAATCCAGCATTTGCATCCTAGGGGAGCAAGTCAAAGCCAAACAGGCTCATCCGACTATTAAATCTTAAAACATATAGCCCCATCTGCCCCTCACTTACAAAACTTGTCTTAGATTCCAGGAGTCCCGCCAATCTGGCATGTGGAGCCTAGGGGAGCAAGTCAAAGCCAAACAGGCTCACCCGACAATTTAATCTTAAAACATACAGACTTACGTAGCTGCAAAAACTGCTTTACCAAAACTTGCCTTAAAAACCAGGGGCCTTGTTAATCTAGCATTTGCAGCCTAGGGGAGCAAGTCAAAGCAAAATAGTCTCACCCGACTATTAAGTCTTAACACATTCAGCCTCACCTGGAACTCAAAATTGCCTTACCAATACCAGGAACCCTGTTTATCCAGCATTTGCATCCTAGGGGCGCAACTCAAAGCCAAACAGGCTCAACCGACTATTTAATCTTAAAACATACAGTCTTGCCCAGCTGTCAAAACTGTTGTACCAAACCTTGTCTTAGATTCCAGGAGCCAAGCCAATCTGGCATGTGGAGCCTAAGGGAGCAAGTCAAAGCCAAACAGGCTCTCCCGACAGTTTAATCTTAAAACATACAGACTTACGTAGCTGTCAAAACTGTTTTACCAAAACTTTTTTTAGATTCCAGGTGCCCCGCCAATCTGGCATGTGCCGCCTAGGGGAGAAAGTCAAAGCCAAATAGTCTCAAACGACTATTAAGTCTGAATACATTTAGCCTCACCTGGAACTCAAAATTGCCTTACCAAAACTTGTCTCAGATACCAGGAACCCTGTTAATCCAGCATTTGCATCCTAGGGGAGCAAGTCAAAGTCAAACAGACTCACCCGACTATTTAACCTTAAAACATTCAGACTTACGTATCTGTCAAAATTGCTTTACCAAAACTTTTTTTAGATTCCAGGAACCCCGCCAATCTGGCCTGTGGAGCCTAGGGGAGCAAGTCAATGCCAAACAGGCTCATCCGACCATTTAATCCTAAAACATTTAGCTCCATCTGGCCGCCAAAACTGCTTTCCCAAAACTTGCCTTAGAAACCAGGAGCCCTGTTAATCTAGCATTTGCAGCCTATGGGAGCAAGTCAAAGCAAAATAGTCTCACCCGACTATTAAGTCTTAACACATTCAGCCTCACCTTGAACTCAAAATAGCCTTACCTAAACTTGTTTGTTAAAACATACAGACTTACGTAGTTGCCAAAACTGATTTACCTAAACCTATCTCAGTTACCAGGAACCCTGTTAATCTAACATTTGTAGCCTAGGGGAGCAAGACAAAGCCAAATAGTCGCACCCGACTATTAAATTTTAAATCATATTGCCCCACCTGGCCGCCAAAACTGATATACCAAAACATGTCTCAGATACCAGGAACCCTGTTAATACAGCATTTGCATCCTAGGGGAGCAAGTCAAAGTCAAACAGACTCACCCGACTATTTAACCTTAAAAAATACAGACTTACGTAGCTGTCAAAACTGTTTTACCAAAACTTGTCTTAGATTCCAGGAGCCCCGCCAATCTGGCATGTGGAGCCTAAGGGAGCAAGTCAAAGCCAAACAGGCTCATCCGACTATTAAATCTTAAAACATATAGCCCCATCTGCCCCTCACTTACAAAACTTGTCTTAGATTCCAGGAGTCCCGCCAATCTGGCATGTGGAGCCTAGGGGAGCAAGTCAAAGCCAAACAGGCTCACCCGACAATTTAATCTTAAAACATACAGACTTACGTAGCTGCAAAAACTGCTTTACCAAAACTTGCCTTAAAAACCAGGGGCCTTGTTAATCTAGCATTTGCAGCCTAGGGGAGCAAGTCAAAGCAAAATAATCTCACCCGACTATTAAGTCTTAACACATTCAGCCTCACCTTGAACTCAAAATAGCCTTACCTAAACTTGTTTGTTAAAACATACAGACTTACGTAGTTGCCAAAACTGATTTACCTAAACCTATCTCAGTTACCAGGAACCCTGTTAATCTAACATTTGTAGCCTAGGGGAGCAAGACAAAGCCAAATAGTCGCACCCGACTATTAAATTTTAAATCATATTGCCCCACCTGGCCGCCAAAACTGATATACCAAAACATGTCTCAGATACCAGGAACCCTGTTAATACAGCATTTGCATCCTAGGGGAGCAAGTCAAAGTCAAACAGACTCACCCGACTATTTAACCTTAAAAAATACAGACTTACGTAGCTGTCAAAACTGTTTTACCAAAACTTGTCTTAGATTCCAGGAGCCCCGCCAATCTGGCATGTGGAGCCTAAGGGAGCAAGTCAAAGCCAAACAGGCTCATCCGACTATTAAATCTTAAAACATATAGCCCCATCTGCCCCTCACTTACAAAACTTGTCTTAGATTCCAGGAGTCCCGCCAATCTGGCATGTGGAGCCTAGGGGAGCAAGTCAAAGCCAAACAGGCTCACCCGACAATTTAATCTTAAAACATACAGACTTACGTAGCTGCAAAAACTGCTTTACCAAAACTTGCCTTAAAAACCAGGGGCCTTGTTAATCTAGCATTTGCAGCCTAGGGGAGCAAGTCAAAGCAAAATAGTCTCACCCGACTATTAAGTCTTAACACATTCAGCCTCACCTGGAACTCAAAATTGCCTTACCAATACCAGGAACCCTGTTTATCCAGCATTTGCATCCTAGGGGCGCAACTCAAAGCCAAACAGGCTCAACCGACTATTTAATCTTAAAACATACAGTCTTGCCCAGCTGTCAAAACTGTTGTACCAAACCTTGTCTTAGATTCCAGGAGCCAAGCCAATCTGGCATGTGGAGCCTAAGGGAGCAAGTCAAAGCCAAACAGGCTCTCCCGACAGTTTAATCTTAAAACATAAAGACTTACGTAGCTGTCAAAACTGTTTTACCAAAACTTTTTTTAGATTCCAGGTGCCCCGCCAATCTGGCATGTGCCGCCTAGGGGAGAAAGTCAAAGCCAAATAGTCTCAAACGACTATTAAGTCTGAATACATTCAGCCTCACCTGGAACTCAAAATTGCCTTACCAAAACTTGTCTCAGATTCCAGGAACCCTGGTTATCCAGCATTTGCATCCTAGGGGCGCAAGTCAAAGCCAAACAGGCTCACCCGACTATTAAATCTTAAAACATACAGTCTTGCCCAGCTGTCAAAACTGTTTTACCAAACCTTGTCTTAGATTCCAGGAGCCAAGCCAATCTGGCATGTGGAGCCTAAGGGAGCAAGTCAAAGCCAAACAGGCTCACCCGACAATTTAATCTTAAAACATACATACTTACGTAGTTGCCAAAGCTGCTTTACCAAAACTTGTCTAAGATATCAGGAACCCTGTTAATGCAGCATTTGCATGCTAGGGGCGCAAGTCAAAGCCAAACAGGCTCTCCCGACTATTAAATCTTAAAACATATAGCCCCATCTGGCCGCCAAAAATGATTTACCAAAACTTGTCTTAGATACCAGGAACCCTGTTATTCCAGCATTTGCATACTAGGGGCGCAAGTCAAAGCCAAACACGCTCATCCGATTACTTAATCTTAAAGCATACAACCTTACCTAGCTGTCAAAACTGTTTTACCAAAACTTGTCTTAGATTCCAGGAGCCCCGCCAATCTGGCATGTACAGCCTAGGGGAGCAAGTCAAAACCAAACAGGCTCACCCGAGAATTTAATCTTAAAACATACAGCCACATCTGGCTGCCAAAACTGCTTTACCAAAACTTGCCTTAGAAACCAGGAGCCCCGTTAATCTAGCATTTGCAGCCTAGGGGAGCAAGTCAAAGCAAAATAGTCTCACCCGACTATTAAGTTTGAACACGTTCAGCCTCACCTGGAACTCAGAATTGCCTTACCAAAACTTGTCTCAGATTCCAGGAACCCTGGTTATCCAGCATTTGCATCCTAGGGGCGCAAGTCAAAGCCAAACAGGCTCACCCGACTATTAAATCTTAAAACATATAGCCCCATCTGGCCGCCAAAACTGATTTACCAAAACTTCTCTTAGATACCAGGAACCCTGTTATTCCAGCATTTGCATCCTAGGGGCGCAAGTCAAAGCCAAACACGCTCATCCGATTACTTAATCTTAAAGCATACAACCTTACTTAGCTGTCAAAACTGTTTTACCAAAACTTGTCTTAGATTCCAGGAGCCCCGCCAATCTGGCATGTACAGCCTAGGGGAGCAAGTCAAAGCCAACCAGGCTCATCCGACTATTTAATCCTAAAACATATAGCCCCATCTGGCCGCCAAAACTGATTTACCAAAACTTGTCTCAGATACCAGGAACCCTGTTATTCCAGCATTTGCATCCTAGGGGCGCAAGTCAAAGCCAAACAGGCTCACCCGACTATTAAATCTTAAAACATATAGCCCCATCTGGCCGCCAAAACTGATTTACCAAAACTTCTCTTAGATACCAGGAACCCTGTTATTCCAGCATTTGCATCCTAGGGGCGCAAGTCAAAGCCAAACACGCTCATCCGATTACTTAATCTTAAAGCATACAACCTTACTTAGCTGTCAAAACTGTTTTACCAAAACTTGTCTTAGATTCCAGGAGCCCCGCGAATCTGGCATGTACAGCCTAGGGGAGCAAGTCAAAGCCAACCAGGCTCATCCGACTATTTAATCCTAAAACATATAGCCCCATCTGGCCGCCAAAACTGATTTACCAAAACTTGTCTCAGATACCAGGAACCCTGTTAATCTAGCATTTGCAGCCTAGGGGAGCAAGACAAAGCCAATTAGCCTCACCCGACTATTAAATCTTAACACATTCAGCCTCACCTGGAACTCAAAATTGCCTTACCAAAACTTGTTTCAGATACCAAGAACCCTGTTTATCCAGCATTTGCATCCTAGGAGAGCAAGTCAAAGCCAAACAGGCTCACCCGACTATTAAATCTTAAAACATATAGCCCCATAGACGCCAAAACTGATTTACCAAAACTTGTCTGTGATACCAGGAACCCTGTTATTCCAGCATTTGCATCCTAGCGGCGCAAGTCAAAGCCAAACACGCTCACCCGACTATTTAATCTTAAAGCATACAGCCTTACCTAGCTGTCAAAACTGTTTTACCAAAACTTGTCTTAGATTCCAGGAGCCCCGCCAATCTGGCATGTGCAGCCTAGGGGAGCAAGTCAAAGCCAAACAGGCTCATCCGACTATTTAATCCTAAAACATATAGCCCCTTAGATGCCAAAACTGATTTACCAAAACTTGTCTTAGATACCAGGAACCCTGTTATTCCAGCATTTGCATCCTAGGAACGCAAGTCAAAGCCAAACAGGCTCACCCGACAATTTAATCTTAAAACATACAGACTTACGTAGCTGCCAAAACTGCTTTACCAAAACTTGCCTTAAAAACCAGGGGCCTTGTTAATCTAGCATTTGTAGCCTAGGGGAGCAAGACAAAGCCAAATAGTCTCACCCGACTATTAAATTTTAAATCATATTGCCCCACCTGGCCGCCAAAACTGATATACCAAAACATGTCTCAGATACCAGGAACCCTGTTAATAAAGCATTTGCATCCTAGGGGAGCAAGTCAAAGTCAAACAGACTCACCCGACTATTTAACCTTAAAAAATACAGACTTACGTAGCTGTCAAAACTGGTTTACCAAAACTTGTCTTAGATTCCAGGAGCTCCGCCAATCTGGCATGTGCAGCCTAGGGGAGCAAGTCAAAGCCAAACAGACTCATCCGACTATTAAATCTGAAAACATTCAGCATCACCTGGAACCCAAAATTGCCTTACCAAAACTTGATTCAAATACCAGGAACCCTGTTAATCCAGCATTTGCATCCTAGGGGAGCAAGTCAAAGCCAAACAGGCTCATCCGACTATTAAATCTTAAAACATATAGCCCCATCTGCCCCTCACTTACAAAACTTGTCTTAGATTCCAGGAGTCCCGCCAATCTGGCATGTGGAGCCTAGGGGAGCAAGTCAAAGCCAAACAGGCTCACCCGACAATTTAATCTTAAAACATACAGACTTACGTAGCTGCAAAAACTGCTTTACCAAAACTTGCCTTAAAAACCAGGGGCCTTGTTAATCTAGCATTTGCAGCCTAGGGGAGCAAGTCAAAGCAAAATAGTCTCACCCGACTATTAAGTCTTAACACATTCAGCCTCACCTGGAACTCAAAATTGCCTTACCAATACCAGGAACCCTGTTTATCCAGCATTTGCATCCTAGGGGCGCAACTCAAAGCCAAACAGGCTCAACCGACTATTTAATCTTAAAACATACAGTCTTGCCCAGCTGTCAAAACTGTTGTACCAAACCTTGTCTTAGATTCCAGGAGCCAAGCCAATCTGGCATGTGGAGCCTAAGGGAGCAAGTCAAAGCCAAACAGGCTCTCCCGACAGTTTAATCTTAAAACATACAGACTTACGTAGCTGTCAAAACTGTTTTACCAAAACTTTTTTTAGATTCCAGGTGCCCCGCCAATCTGGCATGTGCCGCCTAGGGGAGAAAGTCAATGCCAAACAGGCTCATCCGACCATTTAATCCTAAAACATTTAGCTCCATCTGGCCGCCAAAACTGCTTTCCCAAAACTTGCCTTAGAAACCAGGAGCCCTGTTAATCTAGCATTTGCAGCCTATGGGAGCAAGTCAAAGCAAAATAGTCTCACCCGACTATTAAGTCTTAACACATTCAGCCTCACCTTGAACTCAAAATAGCCTTACCTAAACTTGTTTGTTAAAACATACAGACTTACGTAGCTGTCAAAACTGTTTTACCAAAACTTTTTTTAGATTCCAGGTGCCCCGCCAATCTGGCATGTGCCGCCTAGGGGAGAAAGTCAAAGCCAAATAGTCTCAAACGACTATTAAGTCTGAATACATTCAGCCTCACCTGGAACTCAAAATTGCCTTACCAAAACTTGTCTCAGATACCAGGAACCCTGTTAATCCAGCATTTGCATCCTAGGGGAGCAAGTCAAAGTCAAACAGACTCACCCGACTATTTAACCTTAAAACATTCAGACTTACGTATCTGTCAAAATTGCTTTACCAAAACTTTTTTTAGATTCCAGGAACCCCGCCAATCTGGCCTGTGGAGCCTAGGGGAGCAAGTCAATGCCAAACAGGCTCATCCGACCATTTAATCCTAAAACATTTAGCTCCATCTGGCCGCCAAAACTGCTTTCCCAAAACTTGCCTTAGAAACCAGGAGCCCTGTTAATCTAGCATTTGCAGCCTATGGGAGCAAGTCAAAGCAAAATAGTCTCACCCGACTATTAAGTCTTAACACATTCAGCCTCACCTTGAACTCAAAATAGCCTTACCTAAACTTGTTTGTTAAAACATACAGACTTACGTAGTTGCCAAAACTGATTTACCTAAACCTATCTCAGTTACCAGGAACCCTGTTAATCTAGCATTTGTAGCCTAGGGGAGCAAGACAAAGCCAAATAGTCTCACCCGACTATTAAATTTTAAATCATATTGCCCCACCTGGCCGCCAAAACTGATATACCAAAACATGTCTCAGATACCAGGAACCCTGTTAATAAAGCATTTGCATCCTAGGGGAGCAAGTCAAAGTCAAACAGACTCACCCGACTATTTAACCTTAAAAAATACAGACTTACGTAGCTGTCAAAACTGGTTTACCAAAACTTGTCTTAGATTCCAGGAGCTCCGCCAATCTGGCATGTGCAGCCTAGGGGAGCAAGTCAAAGCCAAACAGACTCATCCGACTATTAAATCTGAAAACATTCAGCATCACCTGGAACCCAAAATTGCCTTACCAAAACTTTATTCAAATACCAGGAACCCTGTTAATCCAGCATTTGCATCCTAGGGGAGCAAGTCAAAGCCAAACAGGCTCATCCGACTATTAAATTTTAAAACATATAGCCCCATCTGCCCCTCACTTACAAAACTTGTCTTAGATTCCAGGAGTCCCGCCAATCTGGCATGTGGAGCCTAGGGGAGCAAGTCAAAGCCAAACAGGCTCACCCGACAATTTAATCTTAAAACATACAGACTTACGTAGCTGCAAAAACTGCTTTACCAAAACTTGCCTTAAAAACCAGGGGCCTTGTTAATCTAGCATTTGCAGCCTAGGGGAGCAAGTCAAAGCAAAATAGTCTCACCCGACTATTAAGTCTTAACACATTCAGCCTCACCTGGAACTCAAAATTGCCTTACCAATACCAGGAACCCTGTTTATCCAGCATTTGCATCCTAGGGGCGCAACTCAAAGCCAAACAGGCTCAACCGACTATTTAATCTTAAAACATACAGTCTTGCCCAGCTGTCAAAACTGTTGTACCAAACCTTGTCTTAGATTCCAGGAGCCAAGCCAATCTGGCATGTGGAGCCTAAGGGAGCAAGTCAAAGCCAAACAGGCTCTCCCGACAGTTTAATCTTAAAACATACAGACTTACGTAGCTGTCAAAACTGTTTTACCAAAACTTTTTTAGATTCCAGGTGCCCCGCCAATCTGGCATGTGCCGCCTAGGGGAGAAAGTCAATGCCAAACAGGCTCATCCGACCATTTAATCCTAAAACATTTAGCTCCATCTGGCCGCCAAAACTGCTTTCCCAAAACTTGCCTTAGAAACCAGGAGCCCTGTTAATCTAGCATTTGCAGCCTATGGGAGCAAGTCAAAGCAAAATAGTCTCACCCGACTATTAAGTCTTAACACATTCAGCCTCACCTTGAACTCAAAATAGCCTTACCTAAACTTGTTTGTTAAAACATACAGACTTACGTAGCTGTCAAAACTGTTTTACCAAAACTTTTTTTAGATTCCAGGTGCCCCGCCAATCTGGCATGTGCCGCCTAGGGGAGAAAGTCAAAGCCAAATAGTCTCAAACGACTATTAAGTCTGAATACATTCAGCCTCACCTGGAACTCAAAATTGCCTTACCAAAACTTGTCTCAGATACCAGGAACCCTGTTAATCCAGCATTTGCATCCTAGGGGAGCAAGTCAAAGTCAAACAGACTCACCCGACTATTTAACCTTAAAACATTCAGACTTACGTATCTGTCAAAATTGCTTTACCAAAACTTTTTTTAGATTCCAGGAACCCCGCCAATCTGGCCTGTGGAGCCTAGGGGAGCAAGTCAATGCCAAACAGGCTCATCCGACCATTTAATCCTAAAACATTTAGCTCCATCTGGCCGCCAAAACTGCTTTCCCAAAACTTGCCTTAGAAACCAGGAGCCCTGTTAATCTAGCATTTGCAGCCTATGGGAGCAAGTCAAAGCAAAATAGTCTCACCCGACTATTAAGTCTTAACACATTCAGCCTCACCTTGAACTCAAAATAGCCTTACCTAAACTTGTTTGTTAAAACATACAGACTTACGTAGTTGCCAAAACTGATTTACCTAAACCTATCTCAGTTACCAGGAACCCTGTTAATCTAGCATTTGTAGCCTAGGGGAGCAAGACAAAGCCAAATAGTCTCACCCGACTATTAAATTTTAAATCATATTGCCCCACCTGGCCGCCAAAACTGATATACCAAAACATGTCTCAGATACCAGGAACCCTGTTAATACAGCATTTGCATCCTAGGGGAGCAAGTCAAAGTCAAACAGACTCACCCGACTATTTAACCTTAAAAAATACAGACTTACGTAGCTGTCAAAAATGTTTTACCAAAACTTGTCTTAGATTCCAGGAGCCCCGCCAATCTGGCATGTGCAGCCTGGGGGAGCAAGTCAAAGCCAAACAGACTCATCCGACTATTAAATCTGAAAACATTCAGCATCACCTGGAACCCAAAATTGCCTTACCAAAACTTGATTCAAATACCAGGAACCCTGTTAATCCAGCATTTGCGTCCTAGGGGAGCAAGTCAAAGCCAAAGAGGCTCATCCGACTATTAAATCTTAAAACATATAGCCCCATCTGGCCGCCAACACTGATCTACGAAAACTTGTCTTAGATACCAGGAACCCTATTATTCCAGCATTTGCATCCTAGGGGCGCAAGTCAAAGCCAAACACGCTCACCCGACTATTTAATCTTAAAGCATACAGCCTTACCTAGCTGTCAAAACTGTTTTACCAAAACTTGTCTTACATTCCAGGAGCCCCGCCAATCTGGCATGTGCAGCCTAGGGGAGCAAGTCAAAGCCAAACAGGCTCATCCGACTATTTAATCCTAAAACATATAGCCCCATAGACGCCAAAACTGATTTACCAAAACTTGTCTTAGATACCAGGAACCCTGTTATTCCAGCATTTGCATCCTAGGGGCGCAAGTCAAAGCCAAACACGCTCACCCGACTATTTAATCTGAAAACATACAGCCTTACCTAGCTGTCAAAAGTGTTTTACCAAAACTTGTCTTAGATTCCAGGAGCCCCGCCAATCTGGCATGTGCAGCCTAGGGGCGCAAAACAAAGCCAAATAGCCTCACCCGACTATTAAATTTTAACTCATTCAGCCACACCTGGAACTCAAAATTGCCTTACCAAAACTTGTCTCAGATACCAGGAACCCTGTTAATTCAGCATTTGCATCCTAGGGGCGAAAGTCAAAACCAAACAGGCTCACCAAACTATTAAATTTTACAACATATAGCCCCATCTGGCCGCCAAAATTGACTTACCAAAACATGTCTTAGATACCAGGAACCCTGTTATTCCAGCATTTGCATCCTAGGGGCGCAAGTCAAAGCCAAACACGCTCATCCGACTATTTAACTTTAAAGCATACAGCCTTACCTAGCTGTCAAAACTGTTTTACCAAAACTTGTCTTAGATTCCAGGAGCCCCGCCAATCTGGCATGTGGAGCCTAGGGGAGCAAGTCAAAGCCAAACAGGCTCACCCGACAATTTAATCTTAAAACATACAGACTTACGTAGCTGCCAAAACTGCTTTACCTAAACTTGCCTTAGAAACCAGGAGCCCTGTTAATCTAGCATTTGTAGCCTAGGGGAGCAAGTCAAAGCAAAATAGGCTCACCCGACTATTAAGTCTTAACACATTCAGCCTCACCTGGAACTCAAAATTGCCTTACCAAAACTAGTTTAAGATACCAGGAACACTGTTAATCCAGCATTTGCATCCTAGGGGCGCAACTCAAAGCCAAACAGGCTCAACCGACTATTTAATCTTAAAACATACAGTCTTGCCCAGCTTCAAAACTGTTTTACCAAACCTTGTCTTAGATTCCAGGAGCACCGCCAATCTGGCATGTGCAGCCTAGGGGAGCAAGTCAAAGCCAAACAGGCTCATCCGACTATTTAATCCTAAAACATATAGTCCCTTAGATGCCAAAACTGATTTACCAAAACTTGTCTTAGATACCAGGAACCCTGTTATTCCAGCATTTGCATCCTAGGGGCGCAAGTCAAAGCCAAACACGCTCACCCGACTATTTAATCTGAAAGCATACAGCCTTACCTAGCTGTCAAAAGTGTTTTACCAAAACTTGTCTTAGATTTCAGGAGCCCCCCAATCTGGCATGTGGAGCCTTATGGAGCAAGTCAAAGCCAAACAGGCTCACCCGACAATTAAATCTTAAAACATACAGACTTACGTAGCTGCCAAAACTGCTTTACCAAAACTTGCTTTAGAAACCAGGAGCCCTGTTAATCTAGCATTTGCAGCCTAGGGGAGCAAGTCAAAGCCAAACAGGCTCATCCGACTATTTAATCCTAAAACATATAGCCCCATCTGGCCGCCAAAAATGATTTACCAAAACTTGTCTTAGATACCAGGAACCCTGTTATTCCAGCATTTGCATCCTAGGGGCGCAAGTCAAAGCCAAACACGCTCACCCGACTATTTAATCTGAAAGCATACAGCCTTACCTAGCTGTCAAAAGTGTTTTACCAAAACTTGTCTTAGATTACAGGAGCCCCGCCAATCTGGCACGTGCAGCCTAGGGGAGCAAGTCAAAGCCAAACAGGCTCATCCGACTATTTAATCCTAAAACATATAGTCCCTTAGATGCCAAAACTGATTTACCAAAACTTGTCTTAGATACCAGGAACCCTGTTATTCCAGCATTTGCATCCTAGGGGCGCAAGTCAAAGCCAAACACGCTCACCCGACTATTTAATCTGAAAGCATACAGCCTTACCTAGCTGTCAAAAGTGTTTTACCAAAACTTGTCTTAGATTCCAGGAGCCCCGCCAATCTGGCATGTGCAGCCTAGGGGCGCAAAACAAAGCCAAATAGCCTCACCCGACTATTAAATTTTAACTCATTCAGCCACACCTGGAACTCAAAATTGCCTTACCAAAACTTGTCTCAGATACCAGGAACCCTGTTAATTCAGCATTTGCATCCTAGGGGCGAAAGTCAAAACCAAACAGGCTCACCAAACTATTAAATTTTACAACATATAGCCCCATCTGGCCGCCAAAACTGACTTACCAAAACATGTCTTAGATACCAGGAACCCTGTTATTCCAGCATTTGCATCCTAGGGGCGCAAGTCAAAGCCAAACACGCTCATCCGACTATTTAACTTTAAAGCATACAGCCTTACCTAGCTGTCAAAACTGTTTTACCAAAACTTGTCTTAGATTCCAGGAGCCCCGCCAATCTGGCATGTGGAGCCTAGGGGAGCAAGTCAAAGCCAAACAGGCTCACCCGACAATTTAATCTTAAAACATACAGACTTACGTAGCTGCCAAAACTGCTTTACCTAAACTTGCCTTAGAAACCAGGAGCCCTGTTAATCTAGCATTTGTAGCCTAGGGGAGCAAGTCAAAGCAAAATAGGCTCACCCGACTATTAAGTCTTAACACATTCAGCCTCACCTGGAACTCAAAATTGCCTTACCAAAACTAGTTTAAGATACCAGGAACACTGTTAATCCAGCATTTGCATCCTAGGGGCGCAACTCAAAGCCAAACAGGCTCAGCCGACTATTTAATCTTAAAACATACAGTCTTGCCCAGCTTCAAAACTGTTTTACCAAACCTTGTCATAGATTCCAGGAGCACCGCCAATCTGGCATGTGCAGCCTAGGGGAGCAAGTCAAAGCCAAACAGGCTCATCCGACTATTTAATCCTAAAACATATAGCCCCATCTGGCCGCCAAAAATGATTTACCAAAACTTGTCTTATATACCACGAACCCTGTTATTCCAGCATTTGCATACTAGGGGCGCAAGTCAAAGCCAAACACGCTCAATCTTGAAGCATACAGCCTTACCTAGCTGTCAAAACTGTTTTACCAAAACTTGTCTTAGATTCCAGGAGCACCGCCAATCTGGCATGTGCAGCCTAGGGGAGCAAGTCAAAGCCAAACAGGCTCATCCGACTATTTAATCCTAAAACATATAGCCCCATAGACGCCAAAACTGATTTACCAAAACTTGTCTTAGATAACAGGAACCCTGTTATTCCAGCATTTGCATCCTAGGGGCGCAAGTCAAAGCCAAACACGCGCACCCGACTATTTAATCTTAAAGCATACAGCCTTACCTAGCTGTCAAAACTGTTTTACCAAAACTTGTCTTAGATTCCAGGAGCCCCCCAATCTGGCATGTGCAGCCTTATGGAGCAAGTCAAAGCCAAACAGGCTCACCCGACAATTAAATCTTAAAACATACAGACTTACGTAGCTGCCAAAACTGCTTTACCAAAACTTGCTTTAGAAACCAGGAGCCCTGTTAATCTAGCATTTGCAGCCTAGGGGACTAAGTCAAAGTAAAATAGTCTCACCCGACTATTAAGTCTTAACACATTCAGCCTCACCTGGAACTCAGAATTGCCTTACCAAAACTTGTCTCAGATTCCAGGAACCCTGGTTATCCAGCATTTGCATCCTAGGGGCGCAAGTCAAAGCCAAACAGGCTCACCCGACTATTAAATCTTAAAACATACAGCTGTCAAAACTGTTTTACCAAACCTTGTCTTAGATTCCAGGAGCCAAGTCAATCTGGCATGTGGAGCCTAAGGGAGCAAGTCAAAGGCAAACAGGCTCACCCGACAATTTAATCTTAAAACATACATACTTACGTAGTTGCCAAAGACGCCAAAACTGATTTACCAAAACTTGTCTTAGATAACAGGAACCCTGTTATTCCAGCATTTGCATCCTAGGGGCGCAAGTCAAAGCCAAACACGCGCACCCGACTATTTAATCTTAAAGCATACAGCCTTACCTAGCTGTCAAAAGTGTTTTACCAAAACTAGTCTTAGATTCCAGGAGCCCCGCCAATCTGGCATGTGCAGCCTAGGGGAGCAAGTCAAAGCCAAACAGGCTCATCCGACTATTTAATCCTAAAACATATAGCCCCTTAGATGCCAAAACTGATTTACCAAACTTGTCTTAGATACCAGGAACCCTGTTATTCCAGCATTTGCATCCTAGGGGCGCAAGTCAAAGCCAAACACGCTCACCCGACTATTTAATCTGAAAGCATACAGCCTTACCTAGCTGTCAAAAGTGTTTTACCAAAACTTGTCTTAGATTACAGGAGCCCCGCCAATCTGGCATGTGCAGCCTAGGGGAGCAAGTCAAAGCCAAACAGGCTCATCCGACTATTTAATCCTAAAACATATAGCCCCTTAGATGCCAAAACTGATTAACCAAAACTTGTCTTAGATACCAGGAACCCTGTTATTCCAGCATTTGCATCCTAGGGGCGCAACTCAAAGCCAAACAGGCTCAACCGACTATTTAATCTTAAAACATGCAGTCTTGCCCAGCTGTCAAAACTGTTTTACCAAACCTTGTCTTAGATTCCAGGAGCCAAGCCAATCTGGCATGTGGAGCCTAGGGGAGCAAGTCAAAACCAAACAGGCTCACCCGAGAATTTAATCTTAAAACATACAGCCACATCTGGCTGCCAAAACTGCTTTGCCAAAACTTGCCTTAGAAACCAGGAGCCCCGTTAATCTAGCATTTGCATACTAGGGGCGCAAGTCAAAGCCAAACACGCTCATCCGATTACTTAATCTTAAAGCATACAACCTTACCTAGCTGTCAAAACTGTTTTACCAAAACTTGTCTTAGATTCCAGGAGCCCCGCCAATCTGGCATGTACAGCCTAGGGGAGCAAGTCAAAACCAAACAGGCTCACCCGAGAATTTAATCTTAAACCATACAGCCACATCTGGCTGCCAAAACTGCTTTACCAAAACTTGCCTTAGAAACCAGGAGCCCCGTTAATCTAGCATTTGCAGCCTAGGGGAGCAAGTCAAAGCAAAATAGTCTCACCCGACTATTAAGTTTGAACACATTCAGCCTCACCTGGAACTCAGAATTGCCTTACCAAAACTTGTCTCAGATTCCAGGAACCCTGGTTATCCAGCATTTGCATCCTAGGGGCGCAAGTCAAAGCCAAACAGGCTCACCCGACTATTAAATCTTAAAACATACAGCTGTCAAAACTGTTTTACCAAACCTTGTCTTAGATTCCAGGAGCCAAGCCAATCTGGCATGTGGAGCCTAAGGGAGCAAGTCAAAGGCAAACAGGCTCACCCGACAATTTAATCTTAAAACATACATACTTACGTAGTTGCCAAAGACGCCAAAACTGATTTACCAAAACTTGTCTTAGATAACAGGAACCCTGTTATTCCAGCATTTGCATCCTAGGGGCGCAAGTCAAAGCCAAACACGCGCACCCGACTATTTAATCTTAAAGCATACAGCCTTACCTAGCTGTCAAAACTGTTTTACCAAAACTTGTCTTACATTCCAGGAGCCCCGCCAATCTGGCATGTGCAGCCTAGGGGAGCAAGTCAAAGCCAAACAGGCTCATCCGACTATTTAATCCTAAAACATATAGCCCCATAGACGCCAAAACTGATTTACCAAAACTTGTCTTAGATACCAGGAACCCTGTTATTCCAGCATTTGCATCCTAGGGGCGCAAGTCAAAGCCAAACACGCTCACCCGACTATTTAATCTGAAAGCATACAGCCTTACCTAGCTGTCAAAAGTGTTTTACCAAAACTTGTCTTAGATTCCAGGAGCCCCGCCAATCTGGCATGTGCAGCCTAGGGGAGCAAGTCAAAGCCAAACAGGCTCATCCGACTATTTAATCCTAAAACATATAGCCCCTTAGATGACAAAACTGATTTACCAAAACTTGTCTTAGATACCAGGAACCCTGTTATTCCAGCATTTGCATCCTAGGGGCGCAAGTCAAAGCCAAACACGCTCACCCGACTATTTAATCTGAAAGCATACAGCCTTACCTAGCTGTCAAAAGTGTTTTACCAAAACTTGTCTTAGATTCCAGGAGCCCCGCCAATCTGGCATGTGCAGCCTAGGGGAGCAAGTCAAAGCCAAACAGGCTCATCCGACTATTTAATCCTAAAACATATAGCCCCTTAGATGCCAAAACTGATTTACCAAAACTTGTCTTAGATACCAGGAACCCTGTTATTCCAGCATTTGCATCCTAGGGGCGCAATTCAAAGCCAAACACGCTCACCCGACTATTTAATCTGAAAGCATACAGCCTTACCTAGCTGTCAAAAGTGTTTTACCAAAACTTGTCTTAGATTCCAGGAGCCCCGCCAATCTGGCATGTGCAGCCTAGGGGCGCAAAACAAAGCCAAATAGCCTCACCCGACTATTAAATTTTAACTCATTCAGCCACACCTGGAACTCAAAATTGCCTTACCAAAACTTGTCTCAGATACCAGGAACCCTCTTAATTCAGCATTTGCATCCTAGGGGCGAAAGTCAAAGTCAAACAGGCTCACCAAACTATTAAATTTTACAACATATAGCCCCATCTGGCCGCCAAAACTGACTTACCAAAAAATGTCTTAGATACCAGGAACCCTGTTATTCCAGCATTTGCATCCTAGGGGCGCAAGTCGAGCCAAACACGCTCATCCGACTATTTAATCTTAAAGCATACAGCCTTACCTAGCTGTCCAAACTGTTTTACCAAAACTTGTCTTAGATTCCAGGAGCCCCGCCAATCTGGCATGTGGAGCCTAGGGGAGCAAGTCAAAGCCAAACAGGCTCACCCGACAATTTAATCTTAAAACATACAGACTTACGTAGCTGCCAAAACTGCTTTACCAAAACTTGCCTTAGAAACCAGGAGCCCCGCCAATCTGGCATGTGGAGCCTAGGGGAGCAAGTCAAAGCCAAACAGGCTCATCCGACTATTTAGTCCTAAAACATATAGCCCCTCAGATGCAAAAAATTGATTTACCAAAACTTGTCTTAGATACCAGGAACCCTGTTAATCCAGCATTTGCATCCTAGGGGCGCAACTCAAAGCCAAACAGGCTCAACCGACTAATTAAGCTTAAAACATACAGTCTTGCCCAGCTGTCAAAACTGTTTTACCAAACCTTGTCTTAGATTCCAGGAGCCAAGCCAATCTGGCATGTGGAGCCTAAGGGAGTAAGTCAAAGCCAAACGGGCTCACACGACAATTTAATCTTAAAACATACATACTTACGTAGTTGCCAAAGCTGCTTTACCAAACCTTGTCTCAGATACCAGAAACCCTGTTAATGCAGCATTTGCAATCTAGGGGCGCAAGTCAAAGCCAAACAGGCTCTCCCGACTATTAAATCTTAAAACATATAGCCCCATCTGGCCGCCAAAAATGATTTACCAAAACTTGTCTTAGATACCACGAACCCTGTTATTCCAGCATTTGCATACTAGGGGCGCAAGTCAAAGCCAAACACGCTCAATCTTGAAGCATACAGCCTTACCTAGCTGTCAAAACTGTTTTACCACAACTAGTCTTAGATTCCAGGAGCACCGCCAATCTGGCATGTGCAGCCTAGGGGAGCAAGTCAAAGCCAAACAGGCTCATCCGACTATTTAATCCTAAAACATATAGCCCCATAGACGCCAAAACTGATTTACCAAAACTTGCCTTAGATAACAGGAACCCTGTTATTCCAGCATTTGCATCCTAGGGGCGCAAGTCAAAGCCAAACACGCGCACCCGACTATTTAATCTTAAAGCATACAGCCTTACCTAGCTGTCAAAACTGTTTTACCAAAACTTGTCTTAGATTCCAGGAGCCCCGCCAATCTGGCATGTGGAGCCTAGGGGAGCAAGTCAAAGCCAAACAGGCTCACCCGACAATTAAATCTTAAAACATACAGACTTACGTAGCTGCCAAAACTGCTTTACCAAAACTTGCCTTAGAAACCAGGATCCCTGTTAATCTAGCATTTGCAGCCTAGGGGAGCAAGTCAAAGCAAAATAGTCTCATCCGACTATTAAGTCTTAACACATTCAGCCTCACCTGGAACTCAGAATTGCCTTACCAAAACTTGTCTCAGATTCCAGGAACCCTGGTTATCCAGCATTTGCATCCTAGGGGCGCAAGTCAAAGCCAAACAGGCTCACCCGACTATTAAATCTTAAAACATACAGCTGTCAAAACTGTTTTACCAAACCTTGTCTTAGATTCCAGGAGCCAAGCCAATCTGGCATGTGGAGCCTAAGGGAGCAAGTCAAAGCCAAACAGGCTCACCCGACAATTTAATCTTAAAACATACATACTCACGTAGTTGCCAAAGCTGCTTTACCAAAACTTGTCTCAGATATCAGGAACCCTGTTAATGCAGCAGTTGCATGCTAGGGGCGCAAGTCTATGCCAAACAGGCTCTCCCGACTATTAAATCTTAAAACATATAGCCCCATCTGGCCGCCAAAAATGATTTACCAAAACTTGTCTTAGATACCAGGAACCCTGTTATTCCAGCATTTGCATACTAGGGGCGCAAGTCAAAGCCAAACACGCTCATCCGACTATTAAATTTGAACTCATTCAGCCACACCTGGAACTCAAAATTGCCTTACCAAAACTTGTCTCAGATACCAGGAACCCTGTTAATCCAGCATTTGCATCCTAGGGGCGCAAGTCAAAGCCAAACAGGCTCACCAAACTATTAAATCTTAAGACATATAGCCCCATCTGGCCGCCAAAACTGACTTACCAAAACATGTCATAGATACCAAGAACCCTGCTAATCCAGCATTTGCATCCTAGGGGCGCAACTCAAAGCCAAACAGGCTCAACTGACTATTTAATCTTAAAACATACAGTCTTGCCCAGCTGTCAAAACTGTTCTACCAAACCTTGTCTTAGATTCCAGGAGCCAAGCCAATCTGGCATGTGGAGCCTAAGGGAGCAAGTCAAAGCCAAACAGGCTCATCCGACTATTTAATCCTAAAACATATAGCCCCATCTGGCCGCCAAAACTGATTTACCAAAACTTGTCTCAGATACCAGGAACCCTGTTAATCTAGCATTTGCAGCCTAGGGGAGCAAGGCAAAGCCAAATAGCCTCACCCGACTATTAAATCTTAACACATTCAGCCTCACCTGGAACTCAAAATTGCCTTACCAAAACTTGTTTCAGATACCAAGAACCCTGTTTATCCAGCATTTGCATCCTAGGAGCGCAAGTCAAAGACAAACAGGCTCACCCGACTATTAAATCTTAAGACATATAGCCCCATCTGGCCGCCAAAACTGACTTACCAAAACATGTCTTAGATACCAGGAACCCTGTCATTCCAGCATTTGCCTCCTAGGGGCGCAAGTCAAAGCCAAACACGCTCATCCGACTACTTAATCTTAAAGCATACAACCTTACCTAGCTGTCAAAACTGTTTTACCAAAACTTGTCTTAGATTCCAGGAGCCCCGCCAATCTGGCATGTACAGCCTAGGGGAGCAAGTCAAAGCCAAACAGGCTCACCCGAAAATTTAATCTTAATACACACATACTTACGTAGCTGCCAAAACTGCTTTACCAAAACTTGCCTTAGAAACCAGGAGCCCTGTTAATCTAGCATTTGCAGCCTAGGGGAGCAAGTCAAAGCGAAACAGGCTCATCCGACTATTGAGTACTAAAACATATAGCCGCACCAGGCCGCCAAGACTGATTTACCAAAACTTGTCTCAGATACCAGGAACCCTGTTAATCTAGCATTTGCAGCCGAGGGGAGCAAAACAAAGCCAAAAAGCCTCACCCGACTATTAAATTTTAACTCATTCAGCCACACCTGGAACTCAAAACTGACTTACCAAAACATGTCTTAGATACCAGGAACCCTGTTATTCCAGCATTTGCATCCTAGGGGCGCAAGTCAAAGCCAAACATCCTCACCCGACTATTTAATCTTAAAGCATACAGCCTTACCTAACTGGTAAACAGGCTCATCCGACTATTTAATCCTAAAACATATAGCCCCATCTGGCCGCCAAGATTGATTTACCAAAACTTGTCTCAGATACCAGGAACCCTGTTAATCTAGCATTTGCAGCCTAGGGGAGCAAAACAAAGCCAAATAGCCTCACCCGACTATTAAATTTGAACTCATTCAGCCACACCTGGAACTCAAAATTGCCTTACCAAAACATGTCTTAGATACCAGGAACCCTGTTATTCCAGCATTTGCATCCTAGGGGCGCAAGTCAAAGCCAAACATCCTCACCCGACTATTTAATCTTAAAGCATACAGCCTTACCTAGCTGGTAAACAGGCTCATCCGACTATTTAATCCTAAAACATATAGCCCCATCTGGCCGCCAAGATTGATCTACCAAAACTTGTCTCAGATACCAGGAACCCTGTTAATCTAGCATTTGCAGCCTAGGGGAGCAAAACAAAGCCAAATAGCCTCACCCGACTATTAAATTTGAACTCATTCAGCCACACCTGGAACTCAAAATTGCCTTACCAAAACTTGTCTCAGATTCCAGGAACCCTGGTTATCCAGCATTTGCATCCTAGGGGCGCAAGTCAAAGCCAAACAGGCTCACCCGACTATTAAATCTTAAAACATACAGCTGTCAAAACTGTTTTACCAAACCTTGTCTTAGATTCCAGGAGCCAAGCCAATCTGGCATGTGGAGCCTAAGGGAGCAAGTCAAAGCCAAACAGGCTCACCCGACAATTTAATCTTAAAACATACATACTTACGTAGTTGCCAAAGCTGCTTTACCAAAACTTGTCTCAGATATCAGGAACCCTGTTAATGCAGCAGTTGCATGCTAGGGGCGCAAGTCTAAGCCAAACAGGCTCTCCCGACTATTAAATCTTAAAACATATAGCCCCATCTGGCCGCCAAAAATGATTTACCAAAACTTGTCTTAGATACCAGGAACCCTGTTATTCCAGCATTTGCATACTAGGGGCGCAAGTCAAAGCCAAACACGCTCATCCGACTATTAAATTTGAACTCATTCAGCCACACCTGGAACTCAAAATTGCCTTACCAAAACTTGTCTCAGATACCAGGAACCCTGTTAATCCAGCATTTGCATCCTAGGGGCGCAAGTCAAAGCCAAACAGGCTCACCAAACTATTAAATCTTAAGACATATAGCCCCATCTGGCCGCCAAAACTGACTTACCAAAACATGTCATAGATACCAGGAACCCTGCTAATCCAGCATTTGCATCCTAGGGGCGCAACTCAAAGCCAAACAGGCTCAACTGACTATTTACTCTTAAAACATACAGTCTTGCCCAGCTGTCAAAACTGTTTTACCAAACCTTGTCTTAGATTCCAGGAGCCAAGCCAATCTGGCATGTGGAGCCTAAGGGAGCAAGTCAAAGCCAAACAGGCTCATCCGACTATTTAATCCTAAAACATATAGCCCCATCTGGCCGCCAAAACTGATTTACCAAAACTTGTCTCAGATACCAGGAACCCTGTTAATCTAGCATTTGCAGCCTAGGGGAGCAAGGCAAAGCCAAATAGCCTCACCCGACTATTAAATCTTAACACATTCAGCCTCACCTGGAACTCAAAATTGCCTTACCAAAACTTGTTTCAGATACCAAGAACCCTGTTTATCCAGCATTTGCATCCTAGGAGCGCAAGTCAAAGCCAAACAGGCTCACCCGACTATTAAATCTTAAAACATATAGCCCCATCTGGCCGCCAAAACTGACTTACCAAAACATGTCTTAGATACCAGGAACCCTGTTATTCCAGCATTTGCATCCTAGGGGCGCAAGTCAAAGCCAAACACGCTCATCCGACTACTTAATCTCAAAGCATACAACCTTACCTAGCTGTCAAAACTGTTTTACCAAAACTTGTCTTAGATTCCAGGAGCCCCGCCAATCTGGCATGTACAGCCTAGGGGAGCAAGTCAAAGCCAAACAGGCTCACCCGACAATTTAATCTTAATACACACATACTTACGTAGCTGCCAAAACTGCTTTACCAAAACTTGCCTTTAGAAACCAGGAGCCCTGTTAATCTAGCATTTGCAGCCTAGGGGAGCAAGTCAAAGCGAAACAGGCTCATCCGACTATTGAGTACTAAAACATATAGCCGCACCTGGCCGCCAAGACTGATTTACCAAAACTTGTCTCAGATACCAGGAACCCTGTTAATCTAGCATTTGCAGCCTAGGGGAGCAAAACAAAGCCAAAAAGCCTCACCCGACTATTAAATTTTAACTCATTCAGCCACACCTGGAACTCAAAACTGACTTACCAAAACATGTCTTAGATACCAGGAACCCTGTTATTCCAGCATTTGCATCCTAGGGGCGCAAGTCAAAGCCAAACATCCTCACCCGACTATTTAATCTTAAAGCATACAGCCTTACCTAGCTGGTAAACAGGCTCATCCGACTATTTAATCCTAAAACATATAGCCCCATCTGGCCGCCAAGATTGATTTACCAAAACTTGTCTCAGATACCAGGAACCCTGTTAATCTAGCATTTGCAGCCTAGGGGAGCAAAACAAAGCCAAATAGCCTCACCCGACTATTAAATTTGAACTCATTCAGCCACACCTGGAAATCAAAATTGCCTTACCAAAACTTGTCTCAAATACCAGGAACCCTGTTAATCCAGCATTTGCATCCTAGGGGCGCAAGTCAAAGCCAAACAGGCTCACCAAACTATTAAATCTTAAAACATATAGCCCCATCTGGCCGCCAAAAATGACTTACCAAAACATGTCTTAGATACCAGGAACCCTGTTAATCCAGCATTTGCATCCTAGGGGCGCAACTCAAAGCCAAACAGGCTCAACCGACTATTTAATCTTAAAACATACAGTCTTGCCCAGCTGTCAAAACTGTTTTACCAAACCTTGTCTTAGATTCCAGGAGCCAAGCCAATCTGGCATGTGGAGCCTAAGGGAGCAAGTCAAAGCCAATCAGGCTCACCCGACAATTTAATCTAAAAACATACAGACTTACGTAGTTGCCAAAGCTGCTTTACCAAAACTTGTCTCAGATACCAGGAACCCTGTTAATGCAGCATTTGCATGCTAGGGGCGTAAGTCAAAGCCAAACAGGCTCTCCCGAATATTAAATCTTAAAACATACAGCCCCATCTGGCCGCCAAAAATGATTTACCAAAACTTGTCTTAGATACCAGGAACCCTGTTATTCCAGCATTTGCATCCTAGGGGCGCAAGTCAAAGTCAAACAGACTCACCCGACTATTTAAACTTAAAACATACAGACTTACGTAGCTGTTAAACTGTTTTACCAAAACTTTTTTTAGATTCCAGGAGCCCCGCTAATCTGGCATGTGCCGCCTAGGGGAGAAAGTCAAAACCAAACAGGCTCACCCGAGAATTCAATCTTAAAACATACAGCCCCATCTGGCTGCCAAAACTGATTTACCAAAACTTGACTTAGATACCAGGAACCCTGTTATTCCAGCATTTTCATCCTAGGGGCGCAACTCAAAGCCAAACACGCTCATCCGACTACTTAATCTTAAAGCATACAACCTTACCTAGCTGTCAAAACTGTTTTACCAAAACTTGTCTTAGATTCCAGGAGCACCGCCAATCTGGCATGTGCAGCCTAGTGGAGCAAGTCAAAGCCAAACATCCTCACCCGACTATTTAATCCTAAAACATATAGCCCCATCTTGCCGCCAAAACTGATTTACCAAAACTTATCTCAGTTACCAGGAACCCTGTTAATCCAGCATTTGCATCCTAGGGGAGCAAGTCAAAGTCAAACAGACTCACCCGACTATTTAAACTTAAAACATACAGACTTACGTAGCTGTTAAAACTGTTTTACCAAAACTTTTTTTAGATTCCAGGAGCCCCGCTAATCTGGCATGTGCCGCCTAGGGGAGAAAGTCAAAACCAAACAGGCTCACCCGAGAATTTAATCTTAAAACATACAGCCCCATCTGGCTGCCAAAACTGATTTACCAAAACTTGTCTTAGATACCAGGAACCCTGTTATTCCAGCATTTGCATCCTAGGGGCGCAAGTCAAAGCCAAACACGCTCACCCGACTATTTAATCTTAAAGCATACAGCCTTACCTAGCTGTCAAAACTGTTTTACCAAGACTTGTCTTAGATTCCAGGAGCCCCACCAATATGGCATGTGGAGCCTAGGGGACCAAGTCAAAGCCAAACAGGCTCACCCGACAATTTAATCTTAAAACACACAGACTTACGTAGCTGCCAAGACTGCTTTACCAAAACTTGCCTTAGAAACCAGGAGCCCTGTTAATCTAGCATTTGCAGCCTAGGGGAGCAAGTCAAAGCGAAACAGGCTCATCCGACTATTTAGTCCGAAAACATATAGCCCCATCTGGCCGCCAAGACTGATTTAGCAAAACTTGTCTCAGATACCAGGAACCCTGTTAATCTAGCATTTGCAGCCTAGGGGAGCAAAACAGAGCCAAATAGCCTCACCCGACTATTAAATTTTAACTCATTCAGCCACACCTGGAACTCAAAACAGACTTACCAAAACATGTCTTAGATACCAGGAACCCTATTATTCCAGCATTTGCATCCTAGGGGCGCAAGTCAAAGCCAAACATCCTCACCCGACTATTTAATCTTAAAGCATACAGCCTTACCTAGCTGTCAAAACTGTTTTATCAAAACTTGTCTCAGATACCAGGAACACTGTTAATCTAGCATTTGCAGCCTAGGGGAGCAAAACAAAGCCAAATAGCCTCACCCGACTATTAAAATTTTACTCATTCAGCCACACCTGGATCTCAAAATTGCCTTACCAAAACTTGTCTCAGATACCAGGAACCCTGTTTATCCTTAAAACATATAGCCCCATAGACGCCACAACTGATTTACCAAAACTTGTCTTAGATACCAGGAACCCTGTTATTCCAGCATTTGCATCCTAGGGGCGAAAGTCAAAGGCAAACACGCTAATCCGACTATTTAATCTTAAAGCATACAGCCTTACCTAGCTATCAAAACTGTTTTACCAAAACTATTCTTCGACTCCAGGAGCCCCGCCTATCTGGCATGTGGAGCCTAGGGGAGCAAGTCAAAGCCAAACAGGCTCACCCGACAATTTAATCTTAAAACATACAGATTTAGGTAGCTGCCAAAACTGCTTTACCAAAACTTGCCTTAGAAACCAGGAGCCCTGTTAATCTAGCATTTGCAGCCTAGGGGAGCAAGTCAAAGCCAAACAGGCTCATCCGACTATTTAATCCTAAAACATATAGCCCCATCTGGCCGCCAAGACTGATTTACCAAAACTTGTCTCAGATACCAGGAACCCTGTTAATCTAGCATTTGCAGCCTAGGGGAGCAAAACAAAGCCAAATATCCTCACCCGACTATTAAATTTTAACTCATTCAGCCACACCCGATACTCAAAATTGCCTTACCAAAACTTGTCTCAGATACCAGGAACCCTGTTAATCCAGCATTTGCATCCTAGGGGCGCAAGTCAAAGCCAAACAGGCTCACCAAACTATTAAATCTTAAGACATATAGCCCCATCTGGCCGCCAAAACTGACTTACCAAAACATGTCATAGATACCAGGAACCCTGCTAATCCAGCATTTGCATCCTAGGGGCGCAACTCAAAGCCAAACAGGCTCAACTGACTATTTAATCTTAAAACATACAGTCTTGCCCTGCTGTCAAAACTGTTTTACCAAAACTTGTCTTAGATTCCAGGAGCACCGCCAATCTGGCATGTGCAGCCTAGTGGAGCAAGTCAAAGCCAAACACGCTCATCCGACTATTTAATCCTAAAACATATAGCCCCATCTTGCCGCCAAAACTGATTTACCAAAACTTATCTCAGTTACCAGGAACCCTGTTAATCTAGCATTTGCAGCCTAGGGGAGCAAGACAAAGCCAAATAGTCTCACCCGACTATTAAATTTTTAAAACATATTGCCCCATCTGGCCGCCAAAACTGATTTACCAAAACTTGTTTCAGATACCAGGAACCCTGTTAATCCAGCATTTGAATCCTAGGGGAGCAAGTCAAAGTCAAACAGACTCACCCGACTATTTTAACTTAAAACATACAGACTTAAGTAGCTGTTAAAACTGTTTTACCAAAACTTTTTTTAGATTCCAGGAGCCCCGCTAATCTGGCATGTGCCGCCTAGGGGAGAAAGTCAAAACCAAACAGGCTCACCCGAGAATTTAATCTTAAAACATACAGCCCCATCTGGCTGCCAAAACTGATTTACCAAAACTTGTCTTAGATTCCAGGAGCCCCACCAATATGGCATGTGCAGCCTAGGGGACCAAGTCAAAGCCAAACAGGCTCACCCGACAATTTAATCTTAAAACACACAGACTTACGTAGCTGCCAAGACTGCTTTACCAAAACTTGCCTTAGAAACCAGGAGCCCCACCAATATGGCATGTGGAGCCTAGGGGACCAAGTCAAAGCCAAACAGGCTCACCCGACAATTTAATCTTAAAACACACAGACTTACGTAGCTGCCAAGACTGCTTTACCAAAACTTGCCTTAGAAACCGGGAGCCCTGTTAATCTAGCATTTGCAGCCTAGGGGAGCAAGTCAAAGCGAAACAGGCTCATCCGACTATTTAGTCCGAAAACATATAGCCCCATCTGGCCGCCAAGACTGATTTACCAAAACTTGTCTCAGATACCAGGAACCCTGTTAATCTAGCATTTGCAGCCTAGGGGAGCAAGACAAAGCCAAATAGTCTCACCCGACTATTAAATTTTTAAAACATATTGCCCCATCTGGCCGCCAAAACTGATTTACCAAAACTTGTTTCAGATACCAGGAACCCTGTTAATCCAGCATTTGAATCCTAGGGGAGCAAGTCAAAGTCAAACAGACTCACCCGACTATTTTAACTTAAAACATACAGACTTAAGTAGCTGTTAAAACTGTTTTACCAAAACTTTTTTAGATTCCAGGAGCCCCGCTAATCTGGCATGTGCCGCCTAGGGGAGAAAGTCAAAACCAAACAGGCTCACCCGAGAATTTAATCTTAAAACATACAGCCCCATCTGGCTGCCAAAACTGATTTACCAAAACTTGTCTTAGATTCCAGGAGCCCCACCAATATGGCATGTGCAGCCTAGGGGACCAAGTCAAAGCCAAACAGGCTCACCCGACAATTTAATCTTAAAACACACAGACTTACGTAGCTGCCAAGACTGCTTTACCAAAACTTGCCTTAGAAACCAGGAGCCCCACCAATATGGCATGTGGAGCCTAGGGGACCAAGTCAAAGCCAAACAGGCTCACCCGACAATTTAATCTTAAAACACACAGACTTACGTAGCTGCCAAGACTGCTTTACCAAAACTTGCCTTAGAAACCGGGAGCCCTGTTAATCTAGCATTTGCAGCCTAGGGGAGCAAGTCAAAGCGAAACAGGCTCATCCGACTATTTAGTCCGAAAACATATAGCCCCATCTGGCCGCCAAGACTGATTTACCAAAACTTGTCTCAGATACCAGGAACCCTGTTAATCTAGCATTTGCAGCCTAGGGGAGCAAGACAAAGCCAAATAGTCTCACCCGACTATTAAATTTTTAAAACATATAGCCCCATCTGGCCGCCAAAACTGATTTACCAAAACTTGTCTCAGATACCAGGAACCCTGTTATTCCAGCATTTGCATCCTAGGGGCGCAAGTCAATGCCAAACACGCTCACCCGACTATTTAATCTTAAAGCATACAGCCTTACCTAGCTGCCAAGACTGCTTTACCAAAACTTGTCTTAGATTCCAGGAGCACCGCCAATCTGGCATGTGCAGCCTAGTGGAGCAAGTCAAAGCCAAACACGCTCATCCGACTATTTAATCCTAAAACATATAGCCCCATCTTGCCGCCAAAACTGATTTACCAAAACTTATCTCAGTTACCAGGAACCCTGTTAATCTAGCATTTGCAGCCTAGGGGAGCAAGACAAAGCCAAATAGTCTCACCCGACTATTAAATTTTTAAAACATATAGCCCCATCTGGCCGCCAAAACTGATTTACCAAAACTTGTCTCAGATACCAGGAACCCTGTTATTCCAGCATTTGCATCCTAGGGGCGCAAGTCAATGCCAAACACGCTCACCCGACTATTTAATCTTAAAGCATACAGCCTTACCTAGCTGTCAAAACTGTTTTGCCAAAACTTGTCTTAGATTCCAGGAGCCCCACCAATATGGCATGTGGAGCCTAGGGGACCAAGTCAAAGCCAAACAGGCTCACCCGACAATTTAATCTTAAAACACACAGACTTACGTAGCTGCCAAGACTGCTTTACCAAAACTTGCCTTAGAAACCGGGAGCCCTGTTAATCTAGCATTTGCAGCCTAGGGGAGCAAGTCAAAGCGAAACAGGCTCATCCGACTATTTAGTCCGAAAACATATAGCCCCATCTGGCCGCCAAGACTGATTTACCAAAACTTGTCTCAGATACCAGGAACCCTGTTAATCTAGCATTTGCAGCCTAGGGGAGCAAAACAAAGCCTAATAGCCTCACCCGACTATTAAATTTTAACTCATTCAGCCACACCTGGAACTCAAAACAGACTTACCAAAACATGTCTTAGATACCAGGAACCCTATTATTCCAGCATTTGCATCCTAGGGGCGCAAGTCAAAGCCAAACATCCTCACCCGACTATTTAATCTTAAAGCATACAGCCTTACCTAGCTGTCAAAACTGTTTTATCAAAACTTGTCTCAGATACCAGGAACACTGTTAATCTAGCATTTGCAGCCTAGGGGAGCAAAACAAAGCCAAATAGCCTCACCCGACTATTAAATTTTAACTCATTCAGCCACACCTGGATCTAAAAATTGCCTTACCAAAACTTGTCTCAGATACCAGGAACCCTGTTTATCCTTAAAACATATAGCCCCATAGACGCCATAACTGATTTACCAAAACTTGTCTTAGATACCAGGAACCCTGTTATTCCAGCATTTGCATCCTAGGGGCGCAAGTCAAAGCCAAACACGCTCATCCGCCTACTTAATCTTAAAGCATACAACCTTACCTAGCTGTCAAAACTGTTTTACCAAAACTTGTCTTAGATTCCAGGAGCCCCACCAATATGGCATGTGGAGCCTAGGGGACCAAGTCAAAGCCAAACAGGCTCACCCGACAATGTAATCTTAAAACACACAGACTTACGTAGCTGCCAAGACTGCTTTACCAAAACTTGCCTTAGAAACCAGGAGCCCCACCAATATGGCATGTGGAGCCTAGGGGACCAAGTCAAAGCCAAACAGGCTCACCCGACAATTTAATCTTAAAACACACAGACTTACGTAGCTGCCAAGACTGCTTTACCAAAACTTGTCTTAGATTCCAGGAGCCCCGCCAATCTGGCATGTACAGCCTAGGGGAGCAAGTCAAAGCCAACCAGGCTCATCCGACTATTTAATCCTAAAACATATAGCTCCATCTGGCCGCCAAAATTGATTTACCAAAACTTGTCTCAGATACCAGGAACCCTGTTAATCTAGCATTTGCAGCCTAGGGGAGCAAGGCAAAGCCAAATAGCCTCATCCGACTATTAAATCTTAACACATTCAGCCTCACCTGGAACTCAAAATTGCCTTACCAAAACTTGTCTCAGATACCAAGAACCCTGTTTATCCAGCATTTGCATCCTAGGAGCGCAAGTCAAAGCCAAACAGGCTCACCCGACTATTAAATCTTAAAACATATAGCCCCATAGACGCCAAAACTGATTTACCAAAACTTGTCTTAGATACCAGGAACCCTGTTGTTCCAGCATTTGCATCCTAGGGGCGCAAGTCAAAGCCAAACACGCTCACCCGACTATTTAATCTTAAAGCATACAGCCTAACCTAGCTGTCAAAACTGTTTTACCAAAACTTGTCTTAGATTCCAGGAGCCCCGCCAATCTGGCATGTGGTGCCTAGGGGAGCAAGTCAAAGCCAAACAGGCTCACCCGACAATTTAATCTTAAAACACACATACTTTCGTAGCTGCCAAAACTGCTTTACCAAAACTTGTCTTAGATTCCAGGAGCCCCGCCAATCTGGCATGTACAGCCTAGGGGAGCAAGTCAAAGCCAACCAGGCTCATCCGACTATTTAATCCTAAAACATATAGCCCCATCTGGCCGCCAAAACTAATTTACCAAAACTTGCCTCAGATACCAGGAACCCTGTTAATCTAGCATTTGCAGCCTAGGGGAGCAAGGCAAAGCCAAATAGCCTCACCCGACTATTAAATCTTAACACATTCAGCCTCACCTGGAACTCAAAATTGCCTTTCCAAAACTTGTTTCAGATACCAAGAACCCTGTTTATCCAGCATTTGCATCCTAGGAGCGCAAGTCAAAGCCAAACAGGCTCACCCGACTATTAAATCTTAAAACATATAGCCCCATAGACGCCAAAACTGATTTACCAAAACTTGTCTTAAATACCAGGAACCCTGTTGTTCCAGCATTTGCATCCTAGGGGCGCAAGTCAAAGCCAAACACGCTCACCCGACTATTTAATCTTAAAGCATACAGCCTAACCTAGCTGTCAAAACTGTTTTACCAAAACTTGTCTTAGATTCCAGGAGCCCCGCCAATCTGGCATGTGGTGCCTAGGGGAGCAAGTCAAAGCCAAACAGGCTCACCCGACAATTTAATCTTAAAACACACATACTTACGTAGCTGCCAAAACTGCTTTACCAAAACTTGCCTTAGAAACCAGGAGCCCTGATAATCTAGCATTTGCAGCCAAGGGGAGCAAGTCAAAGCGAAACAGGCTTATCCGACTATTTAGTCCTAAAACATATAGCCCCATCTGGCCGCCAAGACTGATTTACCAAAACTTGTCTCAGATACCAGGAACACTGTTAATCTAGCATTTGCAGCCTAGGGGAGCAAAACAAAGCCAAATAGCCTCACCCGACTATTAAATTTTAACTCATTCAGCCACACCTGGAATTCAAAACTGACTTACCAAAACATGTCTTAGATACCAGGAACCCTGTTATTCCAGCATTTGCATCCTAGGGGCGCAAGTCAAAGCCAAACATCCTCACCCGACTATTTAATCTTAAAGCATACAGCCTTACCTAGCTGTCAAAACTGTTTTATCAAAACTTGTCTCAGATACCAGGAACACTGTTAATCTAGCATTTGCAGCCTAGGGGAGCAAAACAAAGCCAAATAGCCTCACCCGACTATTAAATTTTAACTCATTCAGCCACACCTGGAACTCAAAGTTGCCTTACCAAAACTTGTCTCAGATACCAAGAACCCTGTTTATCCAGCATTTGCATCCTAGGAGCGCAAGTCAAAGCCAAACAGGCTCACCCGACTATTAAATCTTAAAACATATAGCCCCATCTGGCCGCCAAAACTGATTTACCAAAACTTGTCTTAGATACCAGGAACCCTGTTATTCCAGCATTTGCATCCTAGGGGCGCAAGTCACAGCCAAACACGCTCACCCGACTATTTAATCTTAAAGCATACAGCCTTACCTAGCTGTCAAAACTGTTTTACCAAAACTTGTCTTAGACTCCAGGAGCCCCGCCAATCTGGCATGTGGAGCCTAGGGGAGCAAGTCAAAGCCAAACAGGCTCATCCGACTATTTAGTCCTAAAACATATAGCCCCATCTGGCCGCCAAGACTGATTTACCAAAACTTGTCTCAGATTCCAGGAACCCTGTTAATCTACCATTTGCAGCCTAGAGGAGCAAAACAAAGCCAAATAGGCTCACCCGACTATTAAATTTTAACTCATTCAGCCACACCTAGAACTCAAAACTGACTTACCAAAACATGTCTTAGATACCAGGAACCCTGTTAATGCAGCATTTGCAGCCTAGGGGAGCAAGTCAAAGCGAAACAGGCTCATCCGACTATTTAGTCCTAAAACATATAGCCCCATCTGGCCGCCAAGACTGATTTACCAAAACTTGTCTCAGATTCCAGGAACCCTGTTAATCTACCATTTGCAGCCTAGAGGAGCAAAACAAAGCCAAATAGGCTCACCCGACTATTAAATTTTAACTCATTCAGCCACACCTGGAACTCAAAACTGACTTACCAAAACATGTCTTAGATACCAGGAACCCTGTTATTCCAGCATACGCATCCTAGGGGCGCAAGTCAAAGCCAAACATCCTCACCCGACTATTTAATCTTAAAGCATACAGCCTTACCTAGCTGTCAAAACTGTTTTATCAAAACTTGTCTCAGATACCAGGAACACTGTTAATCTAGCATTTGCAGCCTAGGGGAGCAAAACAAAGCCAAATAGCCTCACCCGACTATTTAATTTTAACTCAATCAGCCACACCTGGAACTCAAAATTGCCTTACCAAAACTTGTCTCAGATACCAGGAACCCTGTTTATCCTTAAAACATATAGCCCCATAGACGCCAAAACTGATTTACCAAAACTTGTCTTAGATACCAGGAACCCTGTTATTCCAGCATTTGCATCCTAGGGGCGCAAGTCACAGCCAAACACGCTCACCCGACTATTTAATCTTAAAGCATACAGCCTTACCTAGCTGTCAAAACTGTTTTACCAAAACTTGTCTTAGACTCCAGGAGCCCCGCCTATCTGGCATGTGGAGCCTAGGGGAGCAAGTCAAAGCCAAATAGGCTCACCCGACAATTTAATCTTAAAACATACAGATTTACGTAGCTGCCAAAACTGCTTTACCAAAACTTGCCTTAGAAACCAGGAGCCCTGTTAATCCAGCATTTGCAGCCTGGGGGAGCAAGTCAAAGCCAAACAGGCTCATCCGACTATTTAATCCTAAAACATATTGCCCCATCTGGCCGCCAAGACTGATTTACCAAAACTTGTCTCAGATACCAGCAACCCTGCTAATCCAGCATTTGCATCCTAGGGGCGCAACTCAAAGCCACACAGGCTCAACTGACTATTTAATCTTAAAACATACCGTCTTGCCCAGCTGTAAAAACTGTTTTACCAAAATTTGTCTTTGATTCCAGGAGCCCCGCCAATCTGGCATGTGGAGCCTAGGGGAGCAAGTCAAAGCCAAACAGGTTCACCCGACAATTTAATCTTAAAACACACATACTTACGTAGCTACCAAAACTGCTTTACCAAAACTTGCCTTAGAAACCAGGAGCCCTGTTAATCTAGCATTTGCAGCCTAGGGGAGCAAGTCGAAGCCAAACAGGCTCATCCGACTATTTAGTCCTAAAACATATAGCCCCATCTGGCCGCCAAGACTGATTTACCAAAACTTGTCTCAGATTCCAGGAACCCTGTTAATCTAGCATTTGCAGCCTAGGGGAGCAAAACAAAGCCAAATAGCCTCACCCGACTAATATATTTTAACTCATTCAGCCACACCTGGAACTCAAAACTGACTTACCAAAACATGTCTTAGATACCAGGAACCCTGTTATTCCAGCATTTGCATCCTAGAGCGCAAGTCAAAGCCAAACATCCTCACCCGACTATTTAATCTTAAAGCATACAGCCTTACCTAGCTGTCAAAACTGTTTTATCAAAACTTGTCTCAGATACCAGGAACACTGTTAATCTAGCATTTGCAGCCTAGGGGAGCAAAACAAAGCCAAATAGCCTCACCCGACTATTAAATTTTAACTCATTCAGCCACACCTGGAACTCAAAATTGCCTTACCAAAACTTGTCTCAGATACCAGGAACCCTGTTTATCCTTAAAACATATAGCCCCATAGACGCCAAAACTGATTTACCAAAACTTGTCTTAGATACCGGGAGCCCTGTTATTCCAGCATTTGCATCCTAGGGGCGCAAGTCAAAGCCAAACATCCTCACCCGACTATTTAATCTTAAAGCATACAGCCTTACCTAGCTGTCAAAACTGTTTTATCAAAACTTGTCTCAGATACCAGGAACACTGTTAATCTAGCATTTGCAGCCTAGGGGAGCAAAACAAAGCCAAATAGCCTCACCCGACTATTAAATTTTAACTCATTCAGCCACACATGGAACTCAAAATTGCCTTACCAAAACTTGTCTCAGATACCAGGAACCCTGTTAATCCAGCATTTGCATCCTAGGGGCGCAAGTCAAAGCCAAACAGGCTCACCAAACTATTAAATCTTAAGACATATAGCCCCATCTGGCCGCCAAAACTGACTTACCAAAACATGTCTTAGATACCAGCAACCCTGCTAATCCAGCATTTGCATCCTAGGGGCGCAACTCAAAGCCACACTGGCTCAACTGTCTATTTAATCTTAAAACATACCGTCTTGCCCAGCTGTCAAAACTGTTTTACCAAACCTTGTCTTAGATTCCAGGAGCCAAGCCAATCTGGCATGTGGAGCCTAGGGGAGCAAGTCAAAGCCAAACAGGCTCACCCGACAATTTAATCTTAAAACATACAGACTTACGTAGTTGCCAAAGCTGCTTTACCAAAACTTGTCTCAGATACCAGGAACCCTGTTCATGCAGCATTTGCATGCTAGGGGCGCAAGTCAAAGCCAAACAGGCTCTCCCGACTATTAAATCTTAAAACATATAGCCCCATCTCGCCGCCAAAAATGATTTACCAAAACTTGTCTTAGATACCAGGAGCCCTGTTATTCCAGCATTTGCATCCTAGGGGCGCAAGTCAAAGCCAAACACGCTCAGTCTTAAAGCATACAGCCTTACCTAGCTGTCAAAACTGTTTTACCAAAACTTGTCTTAGATTCCAGGAGCACCGCCAATCTGGCATGTGCAGCCTAGTGGAGCAAGTCAAAGCCAAACAGGCTCATCCGACTATTTAATCCTAAAACATATAGCCCCATCTTGCCGCCAAAACTGATTTACCAAAACTTATCTCAGTTACCAGGAACCCTGTTAATCTAGCATTTGCAGCCTAGGGGAGCAAGACAAAGCCAAATAGTCTCACCCGACTATTAAATTTTTAAAACATATAGCCCCATCTGGCCGCCAAAACTGATTTACCAAAACTTGTCTCAGATACCAGGAACCCTGTTAATCCAGCATTTGAATCCTAGGGGAGCAAGTCAAAGTAACAGACTCACCCGACTATTTTAACTTAATACATACAGACTTACGTAACTGTTAAAACTGTTTTACCAAAACTTTTTTTAGATTCCAGGAGTCCCGCCAATCTGGCATGGGCCGCCTAGGGGAGAAATTCAAAACCAAACAGGCTCTCCCGAGAATTTAATCTTAAAATATACAGCCCCATCTGGCTGCCAAAAGTGCTTTACCAAAACTTGCCTTAGAAACCAGGAGCCCTGTTAATCTAGCATTTTCAGCCTAGGGGAGCAAGTCAAAGCCAAACAGGCTCATCCGACTATTTAATCCTAAAACATATTGCACCATCTGGCCGCCAAGACTGATTTACCAAAACTTGTCTCAGATACCAGGAACCCTGTTAATCTAGCATTTGCAGCCTAGGGGAGCAAAACAAAGCCAAATAGCCTCACCCGACTATTAAATTTTAACTCATTCAGCCACACATGGAACTCAAAATTGCCTTACCAAAACTTGTCTCAGATACCAGGAACCCTGTTAATCCAGCATTTGCATCCTAGGGGCGCAAGTCAAAGCCAAACAGGCTCACCAAACTATTAAATCTTAAGACATATAGCCCCATCTGGCCGCCAAAACTGACTTACCAAAACATGTCTTAGATACCAGCAACCCTGCTTATCCAGCATTTGCATCCTAGGGGCGCAACTCAAAGCCACACTGGCTCAACTGTCTATTTAATCTTAAAACATACCGTCTTGCCCAGCTGTCAAAACTGTTTTACCAAACCTTGTCTTAGATTCCAGGAGCCAAGCCAATCTGGCATGTGGAGCCTAGGGGAGCAAGTCAAAGCCAAACAGGCTCACCCGACAATTTAATCTTAAAACATACAGACTTACGTAGTTGCCAAAGCTGCTTTACCAAAACTTGTCTCAGATACCAGGAACCCTGTTCATGCAGCATTTGCATGCTAGGGGCGCAAGTCAAAGCCAAACAGGCTCTCCCGACTATTAAATCTTAAAACATATAGCCCCATCTCGCCACCAAAAATGATTTACCAAAACTTGTCTTAGATACCAGGAGCCCTGTTATTCCAGCATTTGCATCCTAGGGGCGCAAGTCAAAGCCAAACACGCTCAGTCTTAAAGCATACAGCCTTACCTAGCTGTCAAAACTGTTTTACCAAAACTTGTCTTAGATTCCAGGAGCACCGCCAATCTGGCATGTGCAGCCTAGTGGAGCAAGTCAAAGCCAAACAGGCTCATCCGACTATTTAATCCTAAAACATATAGCCCCATCTTGCCGCCAAAACTGATTTACCAAAACTTATCTCAGTTACCAGGAACCCTGTTAATCTAGCATTTGCAGCCTAGGGGAGCAAGACAAAGCCAAATAGTCTCACCCGACTATTAAATTTTTAAAACATATAGCCCCATCTGGCCGCCAAAACTGATTTACCAAAACTTGTCTCAGATACCAGGAACCCTGTTAATCCAGCATTTGAATCCTAGGGGAGCAAGTCAAAGTAACAGACTCACCCGACTATTTTAACTTAAAACATACAGACTTACGTAGCTGTTAAAACTGTTTTACCAAAACTTTTTTTAGATTCCAGGAGTCCCGCCAATCTGGCATGGGCCGCCTAGGGGAGAAATTCAAAACCAAACAGGCTCTCCCGAGAATTTAATCTTAAAATATACAGCCCCATCTGGCTGCCAAAAGTGCTTTACCAAAACTTGCCTTAGAAACCAGGAGCCCTGTTAATCTAGCATTTGCAGCCTAGGGGAGCAAGTCAAAGCAAAATAGTCTCACCCGACTATTAAGTCTGAACACATTCAGCCTCACCTGGAACTCAGAATTGCTTTACCAAAACTTGTCTCAGATTCCAGGAACCCTGGTTATCCAGCATTTGCATCCAAGGGGCGCAAGTCAATGCCAAACAGGCTCACCCGACTATTAAATCTTAAAACATAAAGCCCCATCTGGCCGCCAAAACTGATTTACCAAAACTTGTCTTAGATACCAGGAACCCTGTTATTCCAGCATTTGCATCCTAGGGGCGCAAGTCAAAGCCAAACACGCTCATTAGACAACTTAATCTTAAAGCATACAACCTTACCTAGCTGTCAAAACTGTTTTACCAAAACTTGTCTTAGATTCCAGGAGCCCCGCCAATCTGGCATGTACAGCCTAGGGGAGCAAGTCAAAGCCAACCAGGCTCATCCGACTATTTAATCCTAAAACATATAGCCCCATCTGGCCGCCAAAACCGATTTACCAAAACTTGTCTCAGATACCAGGAACCCTGTTAATCTAGCATTTGCAGCCTAGGGGAGCAAGACAAAGCCAAATAACATCGACCGACTATTAAATCTTAACACATTCAGCCTCACCTGGAACTCAAAATTGCCTTACCAAAACTTGTTTCAGATACCAAGAACCCTGTTTATCCAGCATTTGCATCCTAGGAGCGCAAGTCAAAGGCAAACAGGCTCACCCGACTATTTAATCTTAAAACATATAGCCCCATAGACGCCAAAACTGATTTACCAAAACTTGTCTCAGATACCAGGAACCCTGTTATTCCAGAATTTGCATCCTAGGGGCGCAAGTCAAAGCCAAACACGCTCACCCGACTATTTAATCTTAAAGCATACAGCCTTACCTAGCTGTCAAAATTGTCTTACCAAAACTTGTCTTAGATTCCAGGAGCCCCGCCAAGCTGGCATGTACAGCCTAGGGGAGCAAGTCAAAGTTAACCAGGCTCATCCGACTATTTAATCCTAAAACATATAGCCCCATCTGGCCGCCAAAACTGATTTACCAAAACTTGTCTCAGATACCAGGAACCCTGTTAATCTTGCATTTGCAGCCTAGGGGAGCAAGACAATGCCAAATAGCCTCACCCGACTATGAAATCTTAACACATTCAGCCTCACCTGGAACTCAAAATTGCCTTACCAAAACTTGTTTCAGATACCAAGAACCCTGTTATTCCAGCATTTGCATCCTAGGGGCGCAAGTCAAAGCCAAACACGCTCACCCGACTATTTAATCTTAAAGCATACAGCCTTACCTAGCTGTCAAAACAGTTTTACCAAAACTTGTCTTAGATTCCAGGAGCCCCGCCAATCTGGCATGTGGAGCCTATGGGAGCAAGTCAAAGCCAAACAGGCTCACCCGACAATTTAATCTTAAAGCATACAACCTTACCTAGCTATCAAAACTGTTTTACCAAAACTTGTCTTAGATTCCAGGAGCCCCGCCAATCTGGCATGTACAGCCTAGTTGCCAAAGCTGCTTTACCAAAACTTGTCTCAGATACCAGGAACCCTGTTAATGCAGCATTTGCATCCTAGGGGCGCAAGTCAAAGCCAAACAGGCTCTCCCGACTACTAAATCTTAAAACATATAACCCCATCTGGCCGCCAAAAATGATTTACCAAAACTTGTCTTAGATACCATGAACAATGTTATTCCAGCATTTGCATCCTAGGGGCGCAAGTCAAAGCCAAACACGCTCACCCGACTATTTAATCTTAAAGCATACAGCCTTACCTAGCTGTCAAAACAGTTTTACCAAAACTTGTCTTAGATTCCAGGAGCCCCGCCAATCTGGCATGTGGAGCCTATGGGAGCAAGTCAAAGCCAAACAGGCTCACCCGACAATTTAATCTTAAAGCATACAACCTTACCTAGCTATCAAAACTGTTTTACCAAAACTTGTCGTAGATTCCAGGAGCCCCGCCAATCTGGCATGTACAGCCTAGTTGCCAAAGCTGCTTTACTAAAACTTGTCTCAGATACCAGGAACCCTGTTAATGCAGCATTTGCATCCTAGGGGCGCAAGTCAAAGCCAAATAGGCTCTCCCGACTATTAAATCTTAAAACATATAGCCCCATCTGGCCGCCAAAAATGATTTACCAAAACTTGTCTTAGATACCAGGTACCCTGTTATTCCAGCATTTGCATCCTAGGGGCGCAAGTCAAAGCCAAACACGCTCATCCGACTACTTAATCTTAAAGCATACAACCTTACCTAGCTGTCAAAACTGTTTTACCAAAACTTGTCTTAGATTCCAGGAGCCCCGCCAATCTGGCATGTACAGCCTAGTTGCCAAACACGCTCACCCGACTATTTAAACTTAAAGCATACAGCCTTACCTAGCTGTCAAAACTGTTTTACCAAAACTTGTCTTAGATTCCAGGAGCCCCGCCTATCTGGCATGTGGAGCCTAGGGGAGCAAGTCAAAGCCAAACAGGCTCACCCGACAATTTAATCTTAAAACATACAGACTTACGTAGCTGCCAAAACTGATTTACCAAAACTTGTCTTAGAAACCAGGAGCCCTGTTAATCTAGCATTTGCAGCCTAGGGGAGCAAGTCAAAGCAAAATAGTCTCACCCGACCATTAAGTCTTAACACATTCAGCCTCACCTGGAACTCAAAATTGCCTTACCAAAACTTTTTTCAGATACCAGGAACCCTGTTAATCCAGCATTTGCATCCTAGGGGCGCAACTCAAAGCCAAACAGGCTCAACCGACTATTTAATCTTAAAATATACAGTCTTGCCCAGCTGTCAAAACTGTTTTACCAAGCCTTGTCTTAGATTCCAGGAGCCAAGCCAATCTGGCATGTGGAGCCTAAGGGAGCAAGTCAAAGCCAAACAGGCTCACCCGATAATTTAATCTTAATACATACAGTCTTACGTAGTTGCCAAAGCTGTTTTCCAAAACTTGTCTCAGATACCAGGAACCCTGTTGATGCAGCATTTGCAGCCTAGGGGAGCAAGACAAAGCCAAACAGGCTCTCCCGACTATAAAAGCTTAAAACATATAGCCCCATCTGGCCGCCAAAAATGATTTACCAAAACTTGTCTTAGATACCAGGAACCCTGTTATTCCAGCATTTGCATACTAGGGGCGCAAGTCAAAGCCAAACACGTTCACCCGACTATTTAATCTTAAAGCATACAGCCTTACCTAGCTGCCAAAACTGTTTTACCAAAATTTGTCTTAGATTCCAGGAGCACCGCCAATCTGGCATGTGCAGCCTAGTGGAGCAAGTCAAAGCCAAACAGGCTCATCCGACTATAAAGTCTTAAAACATTCAGCCTCACCTGGAACTCAAAATTGACATACCAAAACTTGTTTCAGATACCAGGAACAATGTTAATCCAGCATTTGCATCCTAGGGGCGCAAGTCAAGGCCAAACACGCTCAGTCTTATAGCATACAGCCTTACCTAGCTGTCAAAACTGTTTTACCAAAACTTGTCTTAGATTCCAGGAGCACCGCCAATCTGGCATGTGCAGCCTAGTGGAGCAAGTCAAAGCCAAATAGTCTCACCCGACTATTAAATTTTTAAAACATATAGCCCCATCTGGCCGCCAAAACTGATTTACCAAAACTCGTCTCAGATACCAGGAACCCTGTTAATCCAGCATTTGAATCCTAGGAGACAAGTCAAAGTCAAACAGACTCACCCGACTATTTTAACTTAAAACATACAGACTTACGTAGCTGTTAAAACTGTTTTACCAAAACTATTTTTAGATTCCAGGAGCCCCGCCAATCTGGCATGTGCCGCCTAGGGGAGCAAGTCAAAGCCAAACAGGCTCACCCGACAGTTTGATCTTAAAACATACAGCCCCATCTGGCTGCCAAAACTGATTTACCAAAACTTGCCTTAGAAACCAGGAGCCCTGTTAAGCTAGCATTTGCAGCCTATGGGAGCAAGTCAAAGCAAAATAGTCTTGCCCAACTATTAAGTCTTAACACATTCAGCCCCACCTGGTACTCAAAATTGCCTTACCAAAACTTGTTTCAGATACCAGGAACCCTGTTAATCCAGCATTTGCATCCTAGGGGCGCAACTCAAAGCCAAACAGGCTCAACCGACTATTTAATCTTAAAATATACAGTCTTGCCCAGCTGTCAAAACTGTTTTACCAAGCCTTGTCTTAGATTCCAGGAGCCAAGCCAATCTGGCATGTGGAGCCTAAGGGAGCAAGTCAAAGCCAAACAGGCTCACCCGACAATTTAATCTTAATACATACAGTCTTACGTAGTTGCCAAAGCTGTTTTCCAAAACTTGTCTCAGATACCAGGAACCCTGTTGATGCAGCATTTGCAGCCTAGGGGAGCAAGACAAAGCCAAACAGGCTCTCCCGACTATAAAAGCTTAAAACATATAGCCCCATCTGGCCGCCAAAAATGATTTACCAAAACTTGTCTTAGATACCAGGAACCCTGTTATTCCAGCATTTGCATTCTAGGGGCGCAAGTCAAAGCCAAACACGTTCACCCGACTATTTAATCTTAAAGCATACAGCCTTACCTAGCTGCCAAAACTGTTTTACCAAAATTTGTCTTAGATTCCAGGAGCACCGCCAATCTGGCATGTGCAGCCTAGTGGAGCAAGTCAAAGCCAAACAGGCTCATCCGACTATAAAGTCTTAAAACATTCAGCCTCACCTGGAACTCAAAATTGACATACCAAAACTTGTTTCAGATACCAGGAACAATGTTAATCCAGCATTTGCATCCTAGGGGCGCAAGTCAAGGCCAAACACGCTCAGTCTTATAGCATACAGCCTTACCTAGCTGTCAAAACTGTTTTACCAAAACTTGTCTTAGATTCCAGGAGCACCGCCAATCTGGCATGTGCAGCCTAGTGGAGCAAGTCAAAGCCAAATAGTCTCACCCGACTATTAAATTTTTAAAACATATAGCCCCATCTGGCCGCCAAAACTGATTTACCAAAACTCGTCTCAGATACCAGGAACCCTGTTAATCCAGCATTTGAATCCTAGGGGACAAGTCAAAGTCAAACAGACTCACCCGACTATTTTAACTTAAAACATACAGACTTACGTAGCTGTTAAAACTGTTTTACCAAAACTTTTTTTAGATTCCAGGAGCCCCGCCAATCTGGCATGTGCCGCCTAGGGGAGCAAGTCAAAGCCAAACAGGCTCACCCGACAGTTTGATCTTAAAACATACAGCCCCATCTGGCTGCCAAAACTGATTTACCAAAACTTGCCTTAGAAACCAGGAGCCCTGTTAAGCTAGCATTTGCAGCCTATGGGAGCAAGTCAAAGCAAAATAGTCTTGCCCAACTATTAAGTCTTAACACATTCAGCCCCACCTGGTACTCAAAATTGCCTTACCAAAACTTGTTTCAGATACCAGGAACCCTGTTAATCCAGCATTTGCATCCTAGGGGCGCAACTCAAAGCCAAACAGGCTCAACCGACTATTTAATCTTAAAACATACAGTCTTGCCCTGCTGTCAAAACTGTTTTACCAAACCTTGTCTTAGATTCCAGGAGCCCCGCCAATCTGGCATGTGGAGCCTAGGGGAGCAAGTCAAAGCCAAACAGGCTCACCCGACAATTTAATCTTAAAACATACAGACTTACGTAGTTGCCAAAGCTGCTTTACCAAAACTTGTCTCAGATACCAGGAACCCTGTTAATGCAGCATTTGCATCCTAGGGGCGCAAGTCAAAGCCAAACAGGCTCTCCCGACTATTAAATCTTAAAACATATAGCCCCACCTGGCCGCCAAAAATGATTTACCAAAACTTGTCTCAGATACCAGGAACCCTGTTAATCCAGCATTTGAATCCTAGGGGACAAGTCAAAGTCAAACAGACTCACGTAGCTGTAGTAGTAGTACTTACGTAGCTGTTAAAACTGTTTTACCAAAACTTTTTTTAGATTCCAGGAGCCCCGCCAATCTGGCATGTGCCGCCTAGGGGAGAAAGTCAAAACCAAACAGGCTCACCCGAGAATTTAATCTTAAAACATACAGCCCCATCTGGCTGCCAAAACTGATTTACCAAAACTTGTCTTAGATGCCAGAAACCCTGTTAATCCAGCATTTTCATCCTCGGGGCGCAAGTCAAAGCCAAACACGCTCACCCGACTATTTAATCTTAAAGCATACAGCCTTACCTAGCTGTCAAAACTGTTTTACCAAAACTTGTCTTAGATTCCAGGAGCACCGCCAATCTGGCATGTGCAGCCTAGGGGAGCAAGTCAAAGCAAAATAGTCTCACCCAACTATTAAGTCTTAACACATTTAGCCTCACCTGGTACTCAAAATTGCCTTACCAAAACTTGTTTCAGATACCAGGAACCCTGTTAATCGAGCATTTGCATCCTAGGGGCGCAACTCAAAGCCAAACAGGCTCAACCGACTATTTAATCTTAAAACATACAGTCTTGCCCTGCTGTCAAAACTGTTTTACCAAGCCTTGTCTTAGATTCCAGGAGCCAAGCCAATCTGGCATGTGGAGCATAAGGGAGCAAGTCAAAGCCAAACAGGCTCACCCGACAATTTAATCTTAATACATACAGTCTTACGTAGTTGCCAAAGCTGTTTTCCAAAACTTGTCTCAGATACCAGGAACCCTGTTGATGCAGCATTTGCAGCCTATGGGAGCAAGACAAAGCCAAATAGTCTCACCCGACTATTAAATTTTTATAACATATAGCCCCATCTGGCCGCCAAAACTGATTTACCAAAACTTGTCTCAGATACCAGGAACCCTGTTAATCCAGCATTTGAATCCTAGGGGACAAGTCAAAGTCAAACAGACTCACGTAGCTGTAGTAGTAGTACTTACGTAGCTGTTAAAACTGTTTTACCAAAACTTTTTTTAGATTCCAGGAGCCCCGCCAATCTGGCATGTGCCGCCTAGGGGAGAAAGTCAAAACCAAACAGGCTCACCCGAGAATTTAATCTTAAAACATACAGCCCCATCTGGCTGCCAAAACTGATTTACCAAAACTTGTCTTAGATACCAGGTACCCTGTTATTCCAGCATTTACATCCTAGGGGCGCAAGTCAATGCCAAACACTCTCATCCGACTACTTAATCTTAAAGCATACAACCTTACCTAGCTATCAAAACTGTTTTACCACAACTTGTCTTAGATTCCAGGAGCCCCGCCAATCTGGCATGTACAGCCTAGTTGCCAAAGCTGCTTTACTAAAACTTGTCTCAGATACCAGGAACCCTGTTAATGCAGCATTAGCATCCTAGGGGCGCAAGTCAAAGCCAAATGGGCTCTCCCGACTATTATATCTTAAAACATATAGCACCATCTGGCCGCCAAAAATGATTTACCAAAACTTGTCTTAGATACCAGGTACCCTGTTATTCCAGCATTTGCATCCTAGGGGCGCAAGTCAAAGCCAAACACGCTCATCCGACTACTTAATCTTAAAGCATACAACCTTACCTAGCTGTCAAAACTGTTTTACCAAAACTTGTCTTAGATTCCAGGAGCCCCGCCAATCTGGCATGTACAGCCTTGTTGCCAAACACGCTCACCCGACTATTTAAACTTAAAGCATACAGCCTTACCTAGCTGTCAAAACTGTTTTACCAAAACTTGTCTTAGATTCCAGGAGCCCCGCCTATCTGGCATGTGGAGCCTAGGGGAGCAAGTCAAAGCCAAACAGGCTCACCCGACAATTTAATCTTAAAACATACAGACTTACGTAGTTGCCAAAGCTGCTTTACCAAAACTTGTCTCAGATACCAGGAACCCTGTTAATGCAGCATTTGCATCCTAGGGGCGCAAGTCAAAGCCAAACAGGCTCTCCCGACTATTAAATCTTAAAACATATAGCCCCATCTGGCCGCCAAAAATGATTTACCAAAACTTGTCTTAGATACCAGGAACCCTGTTATTCCAGCATTTGCATACTAGGGGCGCAAGTCAAAGCCAAACACGTTCACCCGACTATTTAATCTTAAAGCATACAGCCTTACCTAGCTGTCAAAACTGTTTTACCAAAATTTGTCTTAGATTCCAGGAGCACCGCCAATCTGGCATGTGCAGCCTAGTGGAGCAAGTCAAAGCCAAACAGGCTCATCCGACTATTAAGTCTTAAAACATTCAGCCTCACCTGGAACTCAAAATTGACATACCAAAACTTGTTTCAGATACCAGGAACAATGTTGTTTTGAGGAGATGCTAGTTTGCACCCCACTTCGGCCCCCTTTTATGTTTTATAAATTTTAATAAAAATCAAAGGAGCCTTTTGACTGCTTGTAATGCGTGATTTTACTTCTTGCACCTTTTTTACAATAACTATCGATAGATTAGTGATGAGCAATTTACAATGGCATTTTATGGTGGTTTAAAAATAAAAGTATGTGACTTCAATATCGTGATTTGAGAAGTAAAGATATATTGTAATTCAGATATATTATTCAGAGGGCGTTCTGCTGCGAACATGCTCCCCCCGTTGGAAGATACAAGCTTTCAACCGATGTGGTCTCGATTGGCAGAACGGCGATTTTGGCAATGGCTCTCTTGACCAGACCATTTTGTGTACGAATGACTGCTACTCTCGCAATGCCGTCGTCACCCGTGATGACGCTGTCGACTCGACCAAGCGGCCACCTGAGTGGTGGGGCATTGTCCTCCTTGAGCAGCACGATGCTGCCGGCCTGAAGATTTTGCTTGGACGATCGCCATTTCCCGCGCTCTTGGAGCAACGACAAATACGATGTACTCCATTTCTTCCAAAATGATTGCTGCATGTGACATATTCGCTGCCAACGGCTAAGGCGACCTATGCTTAGGTGAGTTATGTCTGGCTCGTCGATAGTGGCATTGGCTTTGCCCCAGATGAAGTGCCCAGGCGTGAGTGTCTCCAAGTCGTTCGGGTTTTCTGTAATAATGCAAAGCGGTCTTGAGTTAAGCATTGCGGATATTTGACAGATGAGAGTTCGGAGTTCGTGGAATGAGAGAAGGGAATTTCCAACGACGCGGTAAAAATGATATTTTGCTGACTTGACAGCGGCCTCCCACAATCCTCCAAAATGTGGCGAACGGGGCGGAATGAATTTCCAGTTGATTCCCAGCGCTAGGCAGTTGCGAACAATCTCATTGCGATGGGGATCGCTTATAAACAGGTCGCGCAGTTCCTTCAGCTCATTTCGAGCACCCACGAAATTTGTGGCGTTGTCTGTCCATATTGTATGCGGTTTCCCTCGAAGGCTGATGAATCTCTTCAAGGCAGCGATAAACGATGACGTGGACAGGTCCTCTACCAACTCTAAATGCGTTGCTTTCGTTGCAAAGCATATAAAAATTGAGATGTAGCATTTCGTTGGTGAGCGATTCCTGACCTCTGGTTTGACGTAGAAAGGACCGCAAAAGTCGATGCCAGTTACGTGAAACGTCGGACTTGGCTGCACACGCTCAGCTGGTAGGGGGGCCATGACTTGTTCCAGAAGTTTAGGTCGCATTCGAAAGCAGCGCACACACCTGTTGATGATATTTGAGACAGCCTTGAGACCTCCGATGGGCCAGTATCGCTGGCGGAGTGTTGCTAGGAGGAATTGCGGACCAGCATGAAGAAATTCCAAATGATAATGTGTGATCATAGCTGCGGTGACTGGGTGGCGTTTAGGCAACAATAACGGATGCTTTGCTTCATACTCCAAGTCTGAGTTCTGAAGGCGCCCACCGATGCGCAAGAGCCCCTCAGCGTCCAACAGTGGGCACAATGAACGAAGTTTGCTTCTTGTTGGAAGCGGCTTTTTTAAGCTGAGTGCTTTGTACTCTTCGGCGAAGTGCGTAAGTTGAATGTTTTTTATAAGTAAATGCGTTCCACACTTGACATCATCTGGAGTGAGTGGACCTTTTGATCTCGTCGAATCAGATCTTTTTAGCGCTATAAATCGATACACGTATGCGAAAGTGCGCTGTAACTTGGCAAATGTGTTGTTGAATTTACAAGATGCCGAGAGGTCCGTCTTCGTTGATAGTACCAGCACTTTCTGGCGTCGTTCTGGGAGCTCAAAAGGATAGGCGACGTTTTGAGGCCAAGTTGAACTATCGGCCTGTATGAATGGGGGTCCATTATGCCATAGCTGTGAGTCTAAAAGTTCCAAAGGTGTGCATCCACGTGATAAAATGTCCGCAGGGTTCAGCTGAGAGGGTACATGATGCCAGGTCATGCCTTTGGTCCGCTCCTGTATTTGTGATACCCTGTTGGATACAAAGACGTTAAACTTTGAAGGTGAATCACGAATCCATGCAAGCGCTACTGTTGAGTCGGTCCAGCAATGATATCTGCATTCGAACTGAATGCACTTGGCAATGTTTTCTATGAGCTCTGATAATAAAAGTGCAGCTGCCAGCTCAAGCTTTGGGATTGTCAGCGTCTTTAATGGGGCGACCCTTGATTTAGAGCATAGCAAATGTGATGAAAATACCCCTTGGATTTCGGATCTGACAAATACGCAAGCACCATAAGCGGCTGTGCTGGCGTCGCAAAATCCATGCAGCTCATACGTAGCCAGCGGCATCAACACAAAACGGGAGAATTTCAAGCTGCTGACAAATGACAGTTGCGATATGAGTTTGATCCATTCGAAGTGCAGAGACAGAGACAGGCATTCGTCCCAATTGACCCTTTCCTTCCACAGTGCTTGGAGAAATACTTTTAACCTGGTAACGATGGGCGCGATCAATCCGAGCGGATCGTAAAATCTCGCTATCATTGATAATATACTCCGCTTTGTGACTGATCCTTCGGGTACGATCTCCGCAAAGTTGAAAAGTAGGCTATCAGAGCTAGGGCTCCAAGCTAAACCAAGAGTCTTTGCAATGTTGGTGCCATCCTTGAACTCCATTAGCTTCTCACAATCAGATTCGCTTTCTCCTTTTAATGCATCAGGCTCGTTTGAGCACCACTTTCTGATTGGAAAGTGACCTTTAGCCAGTAGCAGTTTTACTTGCTGTCGGATCTGAATGGCTTCTTCTATAGAGTCCCCTCCAGAAATTAAATCGTCTACGTAGAAGTCGCGACGAACTATCTTTGCAGCTAGTGGAAAGGTAGGCTCTTCGTCGTGGGCCAGCTGCTGCATCGCTCGAATTGCTAGAAACGCAGCGGGTTTGGTTCCATACGTTACTGTGTCCAGGGTGTACGACCTTATGCTTTCATTTTGGTGATCACGCCATAAGATGCATTGCAGAAATTGATCTGGATGCGTTATTCGGACACAGCGGTACATCTTACAGATGTCACCGCACATGGCAACCTTTAAAAAACGAAAATGAATTAGAATGTTGAATAATTTGGGTTGAATTGCTGGGCCTGTATGCAAAAGATCATTCAGAGATACGCCTGATGTAGATTTGGCTGATCCATCAAAAACGACGCGCAATTTGGTAGTTGAGCTATCTGGCTTCTCTACGCAGTGGTGGGGTAAATAGAATTGTGGGATAAGCTGCTGCTTGGAAGCCAAAGACATGTGGCCCAAGTCGATGTATTCGCACATGAATGCAGAGTGGCTCTCCTTCAGCTGGTGATTTTTGTCCAATTTGCTTTCGAGCGACTTGAAACGTCGTAGAGCACGTTGATATGAGTCTCCTAGCGTGTCGAAGCAGAGCTTTGCTGGAAGCCTAACTGAATACTGCCCTGACTTTAGTCGCGTGTAGCCTTGGAGAAATAGCTGCTCACATAGTGCATCTTCATCAGAGAGCGCAGGGGTTGTACCGCAGCAATTGTCGACTTCCCAGAATCGTTTTACAATATCCGACAGTGGATCCTCCCATGGATTAGGTTCCTTGTAAAGGGCTGAAAGGGATGTGTGTTTGTTGTGTACGCGAGAGAGTCCGCCAGACGCAATCCATCCGAGCTTGGTCTTTTGGAGCGTTGGTAGGTTATCCGCCATTCGAATTTGGCCGATGCAAATGAGATCGAAAAATAGTCCGGCACCAAGTAGTAAATCTATTCTTTGAGATTTGAAAAACGTTGGATCCGCGAGCGAGATGTTTTTGGGGATATTCCACCCAGAGATGTCTAAACCAAAGTGGGGCTGATAATCCGTTATACTGCGAGTAACGACTGCTGAAAATGATGTGCTGAAGCTCCTGTCACGTGACTGCGCTGATATGTCAGTGGACATGTTAGAAGATAGGGTTGATTCGCCTATACCAGATATTGAAACGGCAGCATGATGAGTTTTGAGTTGGAGCTGCTTTACGAGACGAGCAGTGATAAAGTTGAGTTGAGATCCAGAATCCAGTAATGCGCGGCAGGGTATGAATACACCTGAGTGGCTCTTGGCATATAAGATGGCGGTTGGAAGCACCACATAGTCTGCAGGCTGGGCATTCGTGGCTTCAGGTGCGAATTCAGGAGCAGTGCTGACGAGAGTTGAAGATGGTGGATTATTTAAAGTCGATGCGTGAGGCTGGATCGCGGTTGCAGCCTGCAAGCTTGGTGTACACGGGGCAGATGATTGAGTTGTGATGGGGCTCATGTGCAGCAACGAATGATGTTTTTGTTGACAATGCCTGCAGTGACCTGAGCGACATTGCTGCAAGCCATGGCCTTTACGCAAGCAGTTTAGGCAAAGATGCAATCGCTTGGCCTCCTTGTGGCGCAAACTTGGCGACAGATTTAAAAACAATGGGCATTTAACAAGAAAATGCTCTTTTGAGTCGCAAAAATTACAATTTTGCTGGTAATTGTTGGATGAGGATGCAATGAATGTGTTACGATTCAATTTTTGTACATTTCTGGTAACCTGGTGGCTAGGCGTAGGTGCCATAGCGCCTTTCAAATTTTCCATCATGCGGCATCTCTTCTCTAAGAACGCCGACATATCCGTCCACCTGGGTAGCTTATCCGTTGCAAGCGCCTCCTGCCACTTTTCCTGGGTGTGGTGATCGAGCTTGTGCGATATTGTGTGTATGAGTAATCCATCAGCCAGCTCCTCAGTTGTTGACATGGTGCTAAGCGCCCGAAGATGCGAGTTAATTTTGTCACTCAAATCACGCAAAGCCTCTGCTGATCCCTTTTCAACACCTGGCAGCCCGACTATAGCCCGCACGTGGCCCTGAAAATGTAGCAGCTTGTTATCAAAACGCTTTATGAGTAACTCCAACGCCTTGTCGTAATTCACGTCGACAGGCTCTAACGATTTGATTGTGTTGAGAGCAGCACCATCCAAGCACGCACGTAAATGTTGTAATTTCTCAATCTTACTTAGGTCATCATTGCTGCCAATGACAGTCTTGTACATGGCGTAAAAATCCGGCCAATCCTCGTAGGAGCCGCTGAACCTGGGCAGCTGCAATTCCGGTAGGCGTGACTTACGGTTGAACAAGTGAGCAAATGTGTGCGTACTTTCAGCAAAGCGTGGGATAGTTGTTGAATTGGCATCAGTCATACGTCCCTTAGTGACTACATCCATTTGACGAGCGAGATTGGATTTGATCTTCCAGTAAACCTTCTCGAAGTCTGAGCGTGCGTCCGTTGAAAGCTCGAGCAAATCTAATTTTTCAAGCCTTGACTGGCTGACATCAAACTCGGCCTTCATGCTCTCCGCAGATTCTATACGCACCATCAGATCGGCCTCGTCAAAGCTGATCATCTCACCAGCGCTGAGCAATTCGTTCATTGCTAATAGTTGGCGTTGAACAGAAGCGCATTTGGCTTTGCAAAAGTCTTTTTCACTTGTCGAATTTTCCATTCTGTTGTTGGCGAGGTAATGTTCAGTTGGTACGTTTTGTTGAGTGCCGACTGTACTCCGGCCTGTCACCAAAATTCACTTATGGAGAAGAGCTTTGCCCTTGATCACTGCGAATGTCACAGAGTGAGAAGTGCGAGAATGCGGTTACCGTTTTATGTGTGCAGCGGCTTGTGTATGTGTATGTATCGAGATCAATTGTAGCGGCACTTGCATTCACATTCATATGTATGTATGTAAGTATGTAGGTATCTGCTCGACGGCTTCTTTTCTAAGCAAACGGTTGTGCTTGGCACTGATATGCACCAAACAGCTTGGTTATAATAGCCGATCTGCTAAATAACGCGATAAGATCGTTAGAGAGAAGCGCGCACTCGAGCCGGTGTGCGAAATATGTACATACATATGTACATATGTCTGTACTTGAGTTTGTGCCTATGCTGCAGCAGCAATAGAACGATGAACAACGAAAAAAGATTCGCGGCAAGACGAGAAGCAAGAAAGAAAAAATCACGTCGGGGTCACCAATGTTTTGAGGAGATGCTAGTTTGCACCCCACTTCGGCCCCCTTTTATGTTTTATAAATTTTAATAAAAATCAAAGGAGCCTTTTGACTGCTTGTAATGCGTGATTTTACTTCTTGCACCTTTTTTACAATAACTATCGATAGATTAGTGATGAGCAATTTACAATGGTATTTTATGGTGGTTTAAAAATAAAAGTATGTGACTTCAATATCGTGATTTGAGAAGTAAAGATATATTGTAATTCAGATATATTATTCAGAGGGCGTTCTGCTGCGAACAAATGTTATTCCAGCATTTGCATCCTAGGGGCGCAAGTCAAGGCCAAACACGCTCAGTCTTAAAGCATACAGCCTTACCTAGCTGTCAAAACTGTTTTACCAAAACTTGTCTTAGATTCCAGGAGTACCGCCAATCTGGCATGTGCAGCCTAGTGGAGCAAGTCAAAGCCAAACAGGCTCATCCGACTATTTAATCCTTAAACATATAGCCCCATCTTGCCGCCAAAACTGATTTACCAAAACTTATTTCAGTTACCAGGAACCCTGTTAATCTAGCATTTGCAGCCTAGGGGAGCAAGAGAAAGCCAAATAGTCTCACCCGACTATTAAATTTTTAAAACATATAGCCCCATCTGGCCGCCAAAACTGATTTACCAAAACTCGTCTCAGATACCAGGAACCCTGTTAATCCAGCATTTGAATCCTAGGGGACTAGTCAAAGTCAAACAGACTCACCCGACTATTTTAACTTAAAACATACAGACTTACGTAGGTGTTAAAACTGTTTTACCAAAACTTTTTTTAGATTCCAGGAGCCCCGCCAATCTGGCATGTGCCGCCTAGGGGAGAAAGTCAAAACCAAACAGGCTCACCCGAGAATTTAATCTTAAAACATACAGCCCCATCTGGCTGCCAAAACTGATTTACCAAAACTTGTCTTAGATACCAGGTACCCTGTTATTCCAGCATTTGCATCCTAGGGGCGCAAGTCAAAGCCAAACACGCTCATCCGACTACTTAATCTTAAAGCAAACAACCTTACCTAGCTGTCAAAACTGTTTTACCAAAACTTGTCTTAGATTCCAGGAGCCCCGCCAATCTGGCATGTGGAGCCTAGGGGAGCAAGTCAAAGCCAAACAGGCTCACCCGACAGTTTAATCTTAAAACATACAGACTTACGTAGCTGCCAAAACTGCTTTACCAAAACTTGCCTTAGAAACCAGGAGCCCTGTTAAGCTAGCATTTGCAGCCTATGGGAGCAAGTCAAAGCAAAAAAAAATTGCCCAACTATTAAGTCTTAACACATTCAGCCCCACCTGGTACTCAAAATTGCCTTACCAAAACTTGTTTCAGATACCAGGAACCCTGTTAATCCAGCATTTGCATCCTAGGGGCGCAACTCAAAGCCAAACAGGCTCAACCGACTATTTAATCTTAAAACATACAGTCTTGCCCTGCTGTCAAAACTGTTTTACCAAACCTTGTCTTAGATTCCAGGAGCCCCGCCAATCTGGCATGTGGAGCCTAGGGGAGCAAGTCAAAGCCAAACAGGCTCACCCGACAATTTAATCTTAAAACATACAGACTTACGTAGTTGCCAAAGCTGCTTTACCAAAACTTGTCTCAGATACCAGGAACCCTGTTAATGCAGCATTTGCATCCTAGGGGCGCAAGTCAAAGCCAAACAGGCTCTCCCGACTATTAAATCTTAAAACATATAGCCCCACCTGGCCACCAAAAATGATTTACCAAAACTTGTCTTAGATGCCAGGAACCCTGTTAATCCAGCATTTTCTTCATAGGGGCGCAAGTCAAAGCCAAACACGCTCACCCGACTATTTAATCTTAAAGCATACAGCCTTACCTAGCTGTCAAAACTGTTTTACCAAAACTTGTCTTAGATTCCAGGAGCACCGCCAATCTGGCATGTGCAGCCTAGGGGAGCAAGTCAAAGCAAAATAGTCTCACCCAACTATTAAGTCTTAACACATTTAGCCTCACCTGGTACTCAAAATTGCCTTACCAAAACTTGTTTCAGATACCAGGAACCCTGTTAATCGAGCATTTGCATCCTAGGGGCGCAACTCAAAGCCAAACAGGCTCAACCGACTATTTAATCTTAAAACATACAGTCTTGCCCTGCTGTCAAAACTGTTTTACCAAACCTTGTCTTAGATTCCAGGAGCCAAGCCAATCTGGCATGTGGAGCCTAAGGGAGCAAGTCAAAGCCAAACAGGCTCACCCGACAATTTAATCTTAAAACATACAGACTTACGTAGTTGCCAAAGCTGCTTTACCAAAACTTGTCTCAGATACCAGGAACCCTGTTAATGCAGCATTTGCATCCTAGGGGCGCAAATCAAAGCCAAACAGGCTCTCCCGCCTATTAAATCTTAAAACATATAGCCCCATCTGGCCGCCAAAAATGATTTACCAAAACTTGTCTTAGATGCCAGGAACCCTGTTATTCCAGCATTTTCATCCTAGGGGCGCAAGTCAAAGCCAAACACGCTCACCCTACTATTTAATCTTAAAGCATACAGCCTTACCTAGCTGTCAAAACTGTTTTAGCAAAACTTGTCTTAGATTCCAGGAGCACCGCCAATCTGGCATGTGCAGCCTAGTGGAGCAAGTCAAAGCCAAACAGGCTCATCCGACTATTTAATCCTAAAACATATAGCTCCATCTTGCCGCCAACACTGATTTACCAAAACTTATCTCAGTTACCAGGAACCCTGTTAATCTAGCATTTGCAGCTTAGGGGAGCAAGACAAAGCCAAATAGTCTCACCCGACTATTAAGTCTTAACACATTCAGCCTCACCTGGAACTCAAAATTGCCTTACCAAAACTTGTTTCAGATACCAGGAACCCTGTTAATCCAGCATTTGCATCCTAGGGGCGCAACTCAATGCCAAACAGGCTCACCCGACAATTTAATCTTAAAGCATACAGCCTTACCTAGCTGTCAAAACTGTTTTACCAAAACTTGTCTTAGATTCCAGGAGCCTCGCCAATCTGGCATGTGCAGCCTAGGGGAGCAAGTCAAAGCCAAATAGCCTCTCCCGACTATTAAATCTTAAAACATATAGCCCCACCTGGCCACCAAAAATGATTTACCAAAACTTGTCTTAGATGCCAGGAACCCTGTTAATCCAGCATTTTCTTCATAGGGGCGCAAGTCAAAGCCAAACACGCTCACCCGACTATTTAATCTTAAAGCATACAGCCTTACCTAGCTGTCAAAACTGTTTTACCAAAACTTGTCTTAGATTCCAGGAGCACCGCCAATCTGGCATGTGCAGCCTAGGGGAGCAAGTCAAAGCAAAATAGTCTCACCCAACTATTAAGTCTTAACACATTTAGCCTCACCTGGTACTCAAAATTGCCTTACCAAAACTTGTTTCAGATACCAGGAACCCTGTTAATCCAGCATTTGCATCCTAGGGGCGCAAGTCAAGGCCAAATAGGCTCAACCGACTATTTAATCTTAAAACATACAGTCTTGCCCAGGTGCCAAAACTGTTTTACCAAACTTTGTCTTAGATTCCAGGAGCCCCGCCAATCTGGCATGTGGAGCCTAGAGGAGCAAGTCAAAGCCAAACAGGCTCACCCGAGAATTTAATCTTAAAACATACAGCCCCATGTGTCTGCCAAAACTGCTTTACCAAAACTTGCCTTAGAAACCAGGAGCCCTGTTAATCTAGCATTTGCAGCCTAGGGGAGCAAGTCAAAGCAAAATAATCTCATCCGACTATTTAATCTTAAAGCATACAACCTTACTTAGCTGTCAAAACTGTTTTACCAAAACTTGTCTTAGATTCGAGGAGCCCCGCCAATCTGGCATGTGGAGCCTAGGGGAGCAAGTCAAAGCCAAACAGGCTCCCCTGACAATTTAATCTTAAAACATACAGCCTTACCTAGCTGTCAAAACTGTTTTACCAAAACTTGTCTTAGATTCCAGGAGCACCGCCAATCTGTCATGTGCAGCCTAGGGGAGCAAGTCAAAGCCCAACAGGCTCATCCGACTATATAATCCTTAAACATATAGCCCCATCTTGCCGCCAAAACTGATTTACCAAAACTTATCTCAGTTACCAGGAACCCTGTTAATCTAGCATTTGCAGCCTAGGGGAGCAAAACAAAGCCAAATATTCTTACCCGACTATTAAATTTTAAAACATATAGCCCCATCTGGCCGCCAAAACTGATTTACCAAAACTTGTCTCAGATATCAGGAACCCTGTTAATCCAGTATTTGCATCCTAGGGGAGCAAGTCAAAGTCAAACAGACTCACCCGACTATTTAAACTTAAAACATACAGACTTACGTAGCTGTTAAAACTGTTTTACCAAAACCTTTTTTAGATTCCAGGAGCCCCGCCAATCTGACATGTGCCGCCTAGGGGAGAAAGTCAAATAGTCTCACACGAAACATAAAACATTCAGCCTCACCTGGAACTCAAAATTGCCATACCAAAACTTGTTTCAGAAACCAGGAACCCTGTTAATCTAGCATTTGCATCCTAGGGGCGCAAGTCAAGGCCAAATAGGCTCAACCGACTATTTAATTTTAAAACATACAGTCTTGCTCAGCTGCCAAAACTGTTTTACCAAACCTTGTCTTAGATTCCAGGAGCCCCGCCAATCTGCCATGTGGAGCCTAGGGGAGCAAGTCAAAACCAAACAGGCTCACCCGAGAATTTAATCTTAAAACATACAGCCCCATCTGGCTGCCAAAACTGCTTTACCAGAACTTGCCTTAGAAGCCAGGAGCCCTGTTAATCAAGCATTTGCAGCCTTGGGGAGCAAGTCAAAGCAAAATAATCTCATCCGACTATTAAGTCTGAACACATTCAGCCTCACCTGGAACTCAGAATTGCTTTACCAAAACTTGTTCAGATTCCAGGAACCCTGTTAATGCAGCATTTGCATCCTAGGGGCGCAAGTCAAAGCCAAACAGGCTCACCCGACTATTAAATCTTAAAACATATAGCCCCATCTGGCCACCAAAACTGATTTACCAAAACTTGTCTTAGTTACCAGAAACCCTGTTATTCCAGCATTTGCATCATAGGGGCGCAAGTCAAAGCCAAACACGCTCTTCCGACTATTTAATCTTAAAGCATACAACCTTACCTAGCTGTCAAAACTGTTTTACCAAAACTTGTCTTAGATTCCAGGAGCCCCGCCAATCTGGCATGTGGAGCCTAGGGGAGCAAGTCAAAGCCAAACAGGCTCACCTGACAATTTAATCTTAAAACATGCAGACTTACGTAGCTGCCAAAACTGCTTTACCAAAACTTACCTTAGAAACCAGGAGCCCTGTTATTCTAGCATTTGCAGCCTATGGGAGCAAGTCAAAGCAAAATAGTCTCACACGACTATTAAGTCTTAACACATTTAGCCTCACCTGGTACTCAAAATTGCCTTACCAAAACTTGTTTCAGATACCAGGAACCCTGTTAATCGAGCATTTGCATCCTTGGGGCGCCAGTCAAAGCCAAATATTGTCACCCGACTATTAAATTTTAAAACATATAGCTCCATCTGGCCGCCAAAACTGATTTACCAAAACTTGTCTCAGATATCAGGAACCCTGTTAATCCAGCATTTGCATCCTAGGGGAGCAAGTCAAAGTCAAACAGACTCACCCGACTATTTAAACTTAAAACATGCAGACTTACGTAGCTGTTAAAACTGTTTTACCAAAACCTTTTTTAGATTCCAGGAGCCCCGCCAATCTGGCATGTACCGCCTAGGGGAGAAAGTCAAATAGTCTCACACGAAACATAAAACATTCAGCCTCACCTGGAACTCGAAAATGCCCTACCAAAACTTGTTTCAGATACCAGGAACCCTGTTAATCCAGCATTTGCATCCTAGGGGCGCAAGTCAAGGCCAAATAGGCCCAACCGACTATTTAATCTTAAAACATACAGTCTTGCCCAGCTGCCAAAACTGTTTTACCAAACCATGTCTTAGATTCCAGGAGCCCGGCCAATCTGGCATGTGGAGCCTAGGGGAGCAAGTCAAAACCAAACAGGCTCACCCGAGAATTTAATCTTAAAACATACAGCCCCATCTGGCTGCCAAAACTGCCTTACCAAAACTTGCCTTAGAAACCAGGAGCCCTGTTAATCTAGCATTTGCAGCCTAGGGCAAAATTGCAAGTCAAAGCAAAATAGTCTCATCCGACTAATAAGTCTGAACACATTCAGCCTCACCTGGAACTCAGAATTGTCTTACCAAAACTTGTCTCAGATTCCAGGAACCCTGGTTATCCAGCATTTGCATCCTAGGGGTACAAGTCAAAGCCAAACAGGATCACCCGACTATTAAATCTTAAATCATATAGCCCTATCTGGCCGCCAAAACTGATTTACCAAAACTTGTCTTAGATACCAGAAACCCTGTTATTCCAGCATTTGCATCCTAGGGGCGCAAGTCAAGGCCAAACACGCTCTTCCGACTATTTAATCTTAAAGCATACAACCTTACCCAGCTGTCAAAACTGTTTTACCAAAACTTGTCTAAGATTCCAGGAGCCCCGCCAATCTGGCATGTACAGCCTAGGGGAGCAAGTCAAAGCCAACCAGGCTCATCCGACTATTTAATCCTAAAACATATAGCCCCATCTGGCCGCCAAAACTGATTTACCAATACTTGTCTCAGATACCAGGAACCCTGTTATCCTAGCATTTGCAGCCCAGGGGAGCATGACAAAGCCAAATAGCCTCACCCGACTAATAAATCTTAACACATTCAGCCTCACCTGGAACTCCAAATGGCTTTACCAAAACTTGTTTCAGATACCAGGAACCCTGTTTATCCAGCATTTGCATCCTAGGGGCGCAAGTCAAAGCCAAACAGGCTCACCCGATTATTAAATCTTAAAACATATAGCCCCATCTGGCCGCCAAAGCTGATTCACGAAAACTTGTCTTAGATACCAGGAACCCTGTTATTCCAGCATTTGCATCCTAGGGGCGCAAGTCAAAGCCAAACACGCTCACCCGACTATTTTATCTTAAAGCATACAGCCTTACCTAGCTGTCAAAACTGTTTTACCTAAACTTGTCTAAGATTCCAGGAGCCCCGCCAATCTGGCATGTGGAGCCTAGGGGAGCAAGTCAAAGCCAAACAGGCTCACCCGACAATTTAATCTTAAAACATACAGACTTACGTAGCTGCCAAAACTGCTTTACCAAAACTTGTCTTAGAAACCAGGAGCCCTGTTAATCTAGCATTTGCAGCCTAGGGGATCAAGTCAAAGCAAAATAGTCTCACCCGACTATTAAATCTTAAAACATATAGCCCCATCTGGCCGCCAAAACTGATTTACCAAAACTTGTCTTAGATACCAGGAACCCTGTTATTCCAGCATTTTCATCCTAGGGGCGCAAGTCAAAGCCAAACACGCTCACCCGACTATTTTATCTTAAAGCATACAGCCTTACCTAGCTTTCAAAACTGTTTTACCAAAACTGGTCTTAGATTCCAGGAGCCCCGCCAATCTGGCATGTGGAGCCTAGGGGAGCAAGTCAAAGCCAAACAGGCTCACCCGACAATTTAATCTTAAAACATACAGACTTACGTAGCTGCCAAAACTGCTTTACCAAAACGTGCCTTAGAAACCAGGAACCCTGTTATTCCATCATTTGCATCCTAGGGGCGCAAGTCAAAGCCAAACACGCTCACCCGACTATTTAATCTTAAAGCATACAGAGTTACCTAGCTGTCAAAACTGTTTTACCAAAACTTGTCTTAGATTCCAGGAGCCCAGCCAATCTGGCATGTGGAGCCTAGTGGAGCAAGTCAAAGCCAAATAGCCTCACCCGACTATTAAATCTTAAAACATACAACCCCATCTGGCCGCCAAAACTGATTTACCTAAACTTGTCTTAGATACCAGGAACCCTGTTATTCCACATGCTACATATATGCTACATTCCGCAAGTCAAAGCCAAACACGCTCACCCGACTATTTAAACTTAAAGCATACAGCCTTACCTAGCTGTCAAAACTGTTTTACCAAAACTTGTCTTAGATTCCAGGAGCCCCGCCAATCTGGCATGTGGAGCCTAGGGGAGCAAGTCAAAGCCAAACAGGCTCACCCGACAGTTTAATCTTAAAACATACAGACTTACGTAGCTGCCAAAACTGCTTTACCAAAACTTGCCTTAGAAACCAGGAGCCCTCTTAAGCTAGCATTTGCAGCCTATGGGAGCAAGTCAAAGCAAAAAAAAATTGCCCAACTATTAAGTCTTAACACATTCAGCCCCACCTGGTACTCAAAATTGCCTTACCAAAACTTGTTTCAGATACCAGGAACCCTGTTAATCCAGCATTTGCATCCTAGGGGCGCAACTCAAAGCCAAACAGGCTCAACCGACTATTTAATCTTAAAACATACAGTCTTGCCCTGCTGTCAAAACTGTTTTACCAAACCTTGTCTTAGATTCCAGGAGCCCCGCCAATCTGGCATGTGGAGCCTAGGGGAGCAAGTCAAAGCCAAACAGGCTCACCCGACAATTTAATCTTAAAACATACAGACTTACGTAGTTGCCAAAGCTGCTTTACCAAAACTTGTCTCAGATACCAGGAACCCTGTTAATGCAGCATTTGCATCCTAGGGGCGCAAGTCAAAGCCAAACAGGCTCTCCCGACTATTAAATCTTAAAACATATAGCCCCACCTGGCCACCAAAAATGATTTACCAAAACTTGTCTTAGATGCCAGGAACCCTGTTAATCCAGCATTTTCTTCATAGGGGCGCAAGTCAAAGCCAAACACGCTCACCCGACTATTTAATCTTAAAGCATACAGCCTTACCTAGCTGTCAAAACTGTTTTACCAAAACTTTTCTTAGATTCCAGGAGCCCCGCCAATCTGGCATGTGGAGCCTAGGGGAGCAAGTCAAAGCCAAACAGGCTCACCCGACAATTTAATCTTAAAACATACAGACTTACGTAGTTGCCAAAGCTGCTTTACCAAAACTTGTCTCAGATACCAGGAACCCTGTTAATGCAGCATTTGCATCCTAGGGGCGCAAGTCAAAGCCAAACAGGCTCTCCCGACTATTAAATCTTAAAACATATAGCCCCACCTGGCCACCAAAAATGATTTACCAAAACTTGTCTTAGATGCCAGGAACCCTGTTAATCCAGCATTTTCTTCATAGGGGCGCAAGTCAAAGCCAAACACGCTCACCCTACTATTTAATCTTAAAGCATACAGCCTTACCTAGCTGTCAAAACTGTTTTAGCAAAACTTGTCTTAGATTCCAGGAGCACCGCCAATCTGGCATGTGCAGCCTAGTGGAGCAAGTCAAAGCCAAACAGGCTCATCCGACTATTTAATCCTAAAACATATAGCTCCATCTTGCCGCCAACACTGATTTACCAAAACTTATCTCAGTTACCAGGAACCCTGTTAATCTAGCATTTGCAGCTTAGGGGAGCAAGACAAAGCCAAATAGTCTCACCCGACTATTACATTTTAAAACATATCGCCCCATCTGGCCGCCAAAACTGATTTACCAAAACTTGTCTCAGATACCAGGAACCCTGTTAATCCAGCATTTGCATCCTAGGGGAGCGAGTCAAAGTCAAACAGACTCACCCGACTATTTAAACTTAAAACATACAGACTTACCTAGCTGTCAAAACTGTTTTACCTAAACTTGTCTAAGATTCCAGGAGCCCCGCCAATCTGGCATGTGGAGCCTAGGGGAGCAAGTCAAAGCCAAACAGGCTCACCCGACAATTTAATCTTAAAACATACAGACTTACGTAGCTGCCAAAACTGCTTTACCAAAACTTGTCTTAGAAACCAGGAGCCCTGTTAATCTAGCATTTGCAGCCTAGGGGATCAAGTCAAAGCAAAATAGTCTCACCCGACTATTAAATCTTAAAACATATAGCCCCATCTGGCCGCCAAAACTGATTTACCAAAACTTGTCTTAGATACCAGGAACCCTGTTATTCCAGCATTTTCATCCTAGGGGCGCAAGTCAAAGCCAAACACGCTCACCCGACTATTTTATCTTAAAGCATACAGCCTTACCTAGCTTTCAAAACTGTTTTACCAAAACTGGTCTTAGATTCCAGGAGCCCCGCCAATCTGGCATGTGGAGCCTAGGGGAGCAAGTCAAAGCCAAACAGGCTCACCCGACAATTTAATCTTAAAACATACAGACTTACGTAGCTGCCAAAACTGCTTTACCAAAACGTGCCTTAGAAACCAGGAACCCTGTTATTCCATCATTTGCATCCTAGGGGCGCAAGTCAAAGCCAAACACGCTCACCCGACTATTTAATCTTAAAGCATACAGAGTTACCTAGCTGTCAAAACTGTTTTACCAAAACTTGTCTTAGATTCCAGGAGCCCCGCCAATCTGGCATGTGGAGCCTAGTGGAGCAAGTCAAAGCCAAATAGCCTCACCCGACTATTAAATCTTAAAACATACAACCCCATCTGGCCGCCAAAACTGATTTACCTAAACTTGTCTTAGATACCAGGAACCCTGTTATTCCACATGCTACATATATGCTACATTCCGCAAGTCAAAGCCAAACACGCTCACCCGACTATTTAAACTTAAAGCATACAGCCTTACCTAGCTGTCAAAACTGTTTTACCAAAACTTGTCTTAGATTCCAGGAGCCCCGCCAATCTGGCATGTGGAGCCTAGGGGAGCAAGTCAAAGCCAAACAGGCTCACCCGACAGTTTAATCTTAAAACATACAGACTTACGTAGCTGCCAAAACTGCTTTACTAAAACTTGCCTTAGAAACCAGGAGCCCTGTTAAGCTAGCATTTGCAGCCTATGGGAGCAAGTCAAAGCAAAAAAAAATTGCCCAACTATTAAGTCTTAACACATTCAGCCCCACCTGGTACTCAAAATTGCCTTACCAAAACTTGTTTCAGATACCAGGAACCCTGTTAATCCAGCATTTGCATCCTAGGGGCGCAACTCAAAGCCAAACAGGCTCAACCGACTATTTAATCTTAAAACATACAGTCTTGCCCTGCTGTCAAAACTGTTTTACCAAACCTTGTCTTAGATTCCAGGAGCCCCGCCAATCTGGCATGTGGAGCCTAGGGGAGCAAGTCAAAGCCAAACAGGCTCACCCGACAATTTAATCTTAAAACATACAGACTTACGTAGTTGCCAAAGCTGCTTTACCAAAACTTGTCTCAGATACCAGGAACCCTGTTAATGCAGCATTTGCATCCTAGGGGCGCAAGTCAAAGCCAAACAGGCTCTCCCGACTATTAAATCTTAAAACATATAGCCCCACCTGGCAACCAAAAATGATTTACCAAAACTTGTCTTAGATGCCAGGAACCCTGTTAATCCAGCATTTTCTTCATAGGGGCGCAAGTCAAAGCCAAACACGCTCACCCGACTATTTAATCTTAAAGCATACAGCCTTACCTAGCTGTCAAAACTGTTTTACCAAAACTTGTCTTAGATTCCAGGAGCACCGCCAATCTGGCATGTGCAGCCTAGGGGAGCAAGTCAAAGCAAAATAGTCTCACCCAACTATTAAGTCTTAACACATTTAGCCTCACCTGGTACTCAAAATTGCCTTACCAAAACTTGTTTCAGATACCAGGAACCCTGTTAATCGAGCATTTGCATCCTAGGGGCGCAACTCAAAGCCAAACAGGCTCAACCGACTATTTAATCTTAAAACATACAGTCTTGCCCTGCTGTCAAAACTGTTTTACCAAACCTTGTCTTAGATTCCAGGAGCCAAGCCAATCTGGCATGTGGAGCCTAAGGGAGCAAGTCAAAGCCAAACAGGCTCACCCGACAATTTAATCTTAAAACATACAGACTTACGTAGTTGCCAAAGCTGCTTTACCAAAACTTGTCTCAGATACCAGGAACCCTGTTAATGCAGCATTTGCATCCTAGGGGCGCAAATCAAAGCCAAACAGGCTCTCCCGCCTATTAAATCTTAAAACATATAGCCCCATCTGGCCGTCAAAAATGATTTACCAAAACTTGTCTTAGATGCCAGGAACCCTGTTATTCCAGCATTTTCATCCTAGGGGCGCAAGTCAAAGCCAAACACGCTCACCCTACTATTTAATCTTAAAGCATACAGCCTTACCTAGCTGTCAAAACTGTTTTAGCAAAACTTGTCTTAGATTCCAGGAGCACCGCCAATCTGGCATGTGCAGCCTAGTGGAGCAAGTCAAAGCCAAACAGGCTCATCCGACTATTTAATCCTAAAACATATAGCTCCATCTTGCCGCCAACACTGATTTACCAAAACTTATCTCAGTTACCAGGAACCCTGTTAATCTAGCATTTGCAGCTTAGGGGAGCAAGACAAAGCCAAATAGTCTCACCCGACTATTACATTTTAAAACATATCGCCCCATCTGGCCGCCAAAACTGATTTACCAAAACTTGTCTCAGATACCAGGAACCCTGTTAATCCAGCATTTGCATCCTAGGGGAGCGAGTCAAAGTCAAACAGACTCACCCGACTATTTAAACTTAAAACATACAGACTTACATAGCTGTTAAAACTGTTTTACCAAACCTTTTTTTAGATTCCAGGAGCCCCGCCAATCTGACATGTGCCGCCTAGGGGAGAAAGTCAAAGCCAAATAGTCTCACACGAAACATAAAACATTCAGCCTCACCTGGAACTCAAAATTGCCATACCAAAACTTGTTTCAGATACCAGGAACCCTGTTAATCCAGCATTTGCATCCTAGGGGCGCAAGTCAAGGCCAAATAGGCTCAACCGACTATTTAATCTTAAAACATACAGTCTTGCCCAGGTGCCAAAACTGTTTTACCAAACTTTGTCTTAGATTCCAGGAGCCCCGCCAATCTGGCATGTGGAGCCTAGAGGAGCAAGTCAAAGCCAAACAGGCTCACCCGAGAATTTAATCTTAAAACATACAGCCCCATGTGTCTGCCAAAACTGCTTTACCAAAACTTGCCTTAGAAACCAGGAGCCCTGTTAATCTAGCATTTGCAGCCTAGGGGAGCAAGTCAAAGCAAAATAATCTCATCCGACTATTTAATCTTAAAGCATACAACCTTACTTAGCTGTCAAAACTGTTTTACCAAAACTTGTCTTAGATTCGAGGAGCCCCGCCAATCTGGCATGTGGAGCCTAGGGGAGCAAGTCAAAGCCAAACAGGCTCCCCTGACAATTTAATCTTAAAACATACAGCCTTACCTAGCTGTCAAAACTGTTTTACCAAAACTTGTCTTAGATTCCAGGAGCACCGCCAATCTGTCATGTGCAGCCTAGGGGAGCAAGTCAAAGCCAAACAGGCTCATCCGACTATATAATCCTTAAACATATAGCCCCATCTTGCCGCCAAAACTGATTTACCAAAACTTATCTCAGTTACCAGGAACCCTGTTAATCTAGCATTTGCAGCCTAGGGGAGCAAAACAAAGCCAAATATTCTTACCCGACTATTAAATTTTAAAACATATAGCCCCATCTGGCCGCCAAAACTGATTTACCAAAACTTGTCTCAGATATCAGGAACCCTGTTAATCCAGTATTTGCATCCTAGGGGAGCAAGTCAAAGTCAAACAGACTCACCCGACTATTTAAACTTAAAACATACAGACTTACGTAGCTGTTAAAACTGTTTTACCAAAACCTTTTTAGATTCCAGGAGCCCCGCCAATCTGACATGTGCCGCCTAGGGGAGAAAGTCAAATAGTCTCACACGAAACATAAAACATTCAGCCTCACCTGGAACTCAAAATTGCCATACCAAAACTTGTTTCAGAAACCAGGAACCCTGTTAATCTAGCATTTGCATCCTAGGGGCGCAAGTCAAGGCCAAATAGGCTCAACCGACTATTTAATCTTAAAACATACAGTCTTGCTCAGCTGCCAAAACTGTTTTACCAAACCTTGTCTTAGATTCCAGGAGCCCCGCCAATCTGCCATGTGGAGCCTAGGGGAGCAAGTCAAAACCAAACAGGCTCACCCGAGAATTTAATCTTAAAACATACAGCCCCATCTGGCTGCCAAAACTGCTTTACCAGAACTTGCCTTAGAAGCCAGGAGCCCTGTTAATCAAGCATTTGCAGCCTTGGGGAGCAAGTCAAAGCAAAATAATCTCATCCGACTATTAAGTCTGAACACATTCAGCCTCACCTGGAACTCAGAATTGCTTTACCAAAACTTGTTCAGATTCCAGGAACCCTGGTTATCCAGCATTTGCATCCTAGGGGCGCCAGTCAAAGCCAAATATTGTCACCCGACTATTAAATTTTAAAACATATAGCTCCATCTGGCCGCCAAAACTGATTTACCAAAACTTGTCTCAGATATCAGGAACCCTGTTAATCCAGCATTTGCATCCTAGGGGAGCAAGTCAAAGTCAAACAGACTCACCCGACTATTTAAACTTAAAACATGCAGACTTACGTAGCTGTTAAAACTGTTTTACCAAAACCTTTTTTAGATTCCAGGAGCCCCGCCAATCTGGCATGTACCGCCTAGGGGAGAAAGTCAGATAGTCTCACACGAAACATAAAACATTCAGCCTCACCTGGAACTCGAAAATGCCCTACCAAAACTTGTTTCAGATACCAGGAACCCTGTTAATCCAGCATTTGCATCCTAGGGGCGCAAGTCAAGGCCAAATAGGCCCAACCGACTATTTAATCTTAAAACATACAGTCTTGCCCAGCTGCCAAAACTGTTTTACCAAACCATGTCTTAGATTCCAGGAGCCCGGCCAATCTGGCATGTGGAGCCTAGGGGAGCAAGTCAAAACCAAACAGGCTCACCCGAGAATTTAATCTTAAAACATACAGCCCCATCTGGCTGCCAAAACTGCCTTACCAAAACTTGCCTTAGAAACCAGGAGCCCTGTTAATCTAGCATTTGCAGCCTAGGGCAAAATTGCAAGTCAAAGCAAAATAGTCTCATCCGACTATTAAGTCTGAACACATTCAGCCTCACCTGGAACTCAGAATTGCCTTACCAAAACTTGTCTCAGATTCCAGGAACCCTGGTTATCCAGCATTTGCATCCTAGGGGTACAAGTCAAAGCCAAACAGGATCACCCGACTATTAAATCTTAAATCATATAGCCCTATCTGGCCGCCAAAACTGATTTACCAAAACTTGTCTTAGATACCAGAAACCCTGTTATTCCAGCATTTGCATCCTAGGGGCGCAAGTCAAGGCCAAACACGCTCTTCCGACTATTTAATCTTAAAGCATACAACCTTACCCAGCTGTCAAAACTGTTTTACCAAAACTTGTCTAAGATTCCAGGAGCCCCGCCAATCTGGCATGTACAGCCTAGGGGAGCAAGTCAAAGCCAACCAGGCTCATCCGACTATTTAATCCTAAAACATATAGCCCCATCTGGCCGCCAAAACTGATTTACCAATACTTGTCTCAGATACCAGGAACCCTGTTATCCTAGCATTTGCAGCCCAGGGGAGCATGACAAAGCCAAATAGCCTCACCCGACTAATAAATCTTAACACATTCAGCCTCACCTGGAACTCCAAATGGCTTTACCAAAACTTGTTTCAGATACCAGGAACCCTGTTTATCCAGCATTTGCATCCTAGGGGCGCAAGTCAAAGCCAAACAGGCTCACCCGATTATTAAATCTTAAAACATATAGCCCCATCTGGCCGCCAAAGCTGATTCACGAAAACTTGTCTTAGATACCAGGAACCCTGTTATTCCAGCATTTGCATCCTAGGGGCGCAAGTCAAAGCCAAACACGCTCACCCGACTATTTTATCTTAAAGCATACAGCCTTACCTAGCTGTCAAAACTGTTTTACCTAAACTTGTCTAAGATTCCAGGAGCCCCGCCAATCTGGCATATGGAGCCTAGGGGAGCAAGTCAAAGCCAAACAGGCTCACCCGACAATTTAATCTTAAAACATACAGACTTACGTAGCTGCCAAAACTGCTTTACCAAAACTTGTCTTAGAAACCAGGAGCCCTGTTAATCTAGCATTTGCAGCCTAGGGGATCAAGTCAAAGCAAAATAGTCTCACCCAACTATTAAATCTTAAAACATATAGCCCCATCTGGCCGCCAAAACTGATTTCCCAAAACTTGTCTTAGATACCAGGAACCCTGTTACTCCAGCATTTTCATCCTAGGGGCGCAAGTCAAAGCCAAACACGCTCACCCGACTATTTAATCTTAAAGCATACAGCGTTACCTAGCTGTCAAAACTGTTTTACCAAAACTTGTCTTAGATTCCAGGAGCCCCGCCAATGTGGCATGTGGAGCCTAGTGGAGCAAGTCAAAGCCAAATAGCCTCACCCGACTATTAAATCTTAAAACATACAACCCCATCTGGCCGCCAAAACTGATTTACCTAAACTTGTCTTAGATACCAGGAACCCTGTTATTCCTGCATTTGCATCCTAGGGGAGCAAGGCAAAGCCAAATAGCCACACCCCACTATTGAATCTTAAAACATATAGCCCCATTTGGCCGCCAAAACTGATTCACGAAAACTTGTCTTAGATACCAGGAACCCTGTTATTCCAGCATTTGCATCCTAGGGGCGCAAGTCAAAGCCAAATAGTCTCACCCGACTATTAAGTCTTAACACATTCAGCCTCACCTGGAACTCAAAATTGCCTTACCAAAACTTGTTTCAGATACCAGGAACCCTGTTAATCCAGCATTTGCATCCTAGGGGCGCAACTCAATGCCAAACAGGCTCACCCGACAATTTAATCTTAAAGCATACAGCCTTACCTAGCTGTCAAAACTGTTTTACCAAAACTTGTCTTAGATTCCAGGAGCCTCGCCAATCTGGCATGTGCAGCCTAGGGGAGCAAGTCAAAGCCAAATAGCCTCACCCGACAATTAAATCTTAAAACATACAACCCCATCTGGCCGCCAAAACTGATTTACCAAAACTTGTCTTAGATACCAGGAACCCTGTAATTCCAGCATTTGCATCCTAGGGGAGGAAGGCAAAGTCAAATAGCCTCACCCGACTATTAAATCTTAAAACATTTAGCCCCATTTGGCCGCCAAAACTGATTTACCTAAACCTGTCTTAGATACCAGGAACCCTGTTAATCCAGCATTTGCATCCTAGGGGCGCAACTCAAAGCCAAACAGGCTCACCCGACAATTTAATCTTAAAGCATACAGCCTTACCTAGCTGTCAAAACTGTTTTACCAAAACTTGTCTTAGATTCCAGGAGCCTCGCCAATCTGGCATGTGGAGCCTAGGGGAGAAAGTCAAGGCCAAACAGGCTCACCCGACAATTTTATCTTAAAACATACAGACATACGTAGCTGCCAAAACTGCTTTACCAAAACTTGCCTTACAAACCAGGAGCCCTGTTAATCTAGCATTTGCTGCCTAGGGGAGCAAGTCAAAGCAAAATAGTCTCACCCGACTATTAAGTCTTAACACATTCAGCCTCACCTGGAACTCAAAATTGCCTTACCAAAACTTGTTTCAGATACCAGGAACCCTTTTAATCCAGCATTTGCATCCTAGGGGCGCAACTCAAAGCCAAACAGCCTCAACCGACTATTTAATCTTAAAACATACAGTCTTGCCCAGCTGTCAAAACTGTTTAACCAAAACTGGTCTTAGATTCCAGGAGCCAAGCCAAATTGGGCATGTGGAGCCTAGGGGAGCAAGTCAAAGCCAAACAGGCTCACCCGACAATTTAATCTTAAAACAAACAGACTTACGTAGCTGCCAAAACTGCTTTACCAAAACTTGCCTTAGAAACCAGGAGCCCTGTTAATCTAGCATTTGCAGCCTAGGGGAGCAAGTCAAAGCCAAATAGTCTCACCCGACTATTTAATCTTAAAGCATACAGCCTTACCTAGCTGGGGCCAAAACTTGTTTCAGATACCAAGAACCCTGTTAATCCAGCATTTGCATCCTAGGGGCGCAACTCAAAGCCAAACAGGCTCACCCGACAATTTAATCTTAAAGCATACAGCCTTACCTAGCTGTCAAAACTGTTTTACCAAAACTTGTCTTAGATTCCAGGAGCCTCGCCAATCTGGCACGTGCAGCCTAGGGGAGCAAGTCAAAGCCAAATAGCCTCACCCGACTATTAAATCTTAAAACATACAACCCCATCTGGCCGCCAAAACTGATTTACCAAAACTTGTCTTAGATACCAGGAACCCTGTTATTCCAGCATTTGCATCCTAGGGGAGCAAGGCAAAGTCAAATAGCCTCACCCGACTATTAAATCTTAAAACATATAGCCCCATTTGGCCGCCAAAACTGATTTACCTAAACTTGTCTTAGATACCGGGAACCCTGTTAATCCAGCATTTGCATCCTAGGGGTGCAACTCAAAGCCAAACAGGCTCACCCGACAATTTAATCTTAAAGCATACAGCCTTACCTAGCTGTCAAAACTGTTTTACCAAAACTTGTCTTAGATTCCAGGAGCCTCGCCAATCTGGCATGTGCAGCCTAGGGGAGCAAGTCAAAGCCAAATAGCCTCACCCGACTATTAAATCTTAAAACATACAACCCCATCTGGCCGCCAAAACTGATTTACCTAAACTTGTCTTAGATACCAGGAACCCTGTTATTCCAGCATTTGCATCCTAGGGGCGCAAGTCAAAGCCAAACACGCTCACCCGACTATTTAATCTTAAAGCATACAGCCTTACCTAGCTGTCAAAACTGTTTTACCGAAACTTGTCATAGATTCCAGGAGCCCCGCCAATCTGGCATGTGGAGCCTAGGGGCGCAACTCAAAGCCAAACAGGCTCACCCGACAATTTAATCTTAAAGCATACAGCCTTACCTAGCTGTCAAAACTGTTTTACCAAAACTTGTCTTAGATTCCAGGAGCCTCGCCAATCTGGCACGTGCAGCCTAGGGGAGCAAGTCAAAGCCAAATAGCCTCACCCGACTATTAAATCTTAAAACATACAACCCCAGCTGGCCGCCAAAACTGATTTACCAAAACTTGTCTTAGATACCAGGAACCCTGTAATTCCAGCATTTGCATCCTAGGGGAGGAAGGCAAAGTCAAATAGCCTCACCCGACTATTAAATCTTAAAACATATAGCCCCATTTGGCCGCCAAAACTGATTTACCTAAACCTGTCTTAGATACCAGGAACCCTGTTAATCCAGCATTTGCATCCTAGGGGCGCAACTCAAAGCCAAACAGCCTCACCCGACAATTTAATCTTAAAGCATACAGCCTTACCTAGCTGTCAAAACTGTTTTACCAAAACTTGTCTTAGATTCCAGGAGCCTCGCCAATCTGGCATGTGGAGCCTAGGGGAGAAAGTCAAGGCCAAACAGGCTCACCCGACAATTTTATCTTAAAACATACAGACATACGTAGCTGCCAAAACTGCTTTACCAAAACTTGCCTTACAAACCAGGAGCCCTGTTAATCTAGCATTTGCTGCCTAGGGGAGCAAGTCAAAGCAAAATAGTCTCACCCGACTATTAAGTCTTAACACATTCAGCCTCACCTGGAACTCAAAATTGCCTTACCAAAACTTGTTTCAGATACCAGGAACCCTTTTAATCCAGCATTTGCATCCTAGGGGCGCAACTCAAAGCCAAACAGCCTCAACCGACTATTTAATCTTAAAACATACAGTCTTGCCCAGCTGTCAAAACTGTTTAACCAAAACTGGTGTTAGATTCCAGGAGCCCCGCCAAATTGGGCATGTGGAGCCTAGGGGAGCAAGTCAAAGCCAAACAGGCTCACCCGACAATTTAATCTTAAAACATACAGACTTACGTAGCTGCCAAAACTGCTTTACCAAAACTTGCCTTAGAAACCAGGAGCCCTGTTAATCTAGCATTTGCAGCCTAGGGGAGCAAGTCAAAGCCAAATAGTCTCACCCGACTATTTAATCTTAAAGCATACAGCCTTACCTAGCTGGGGCCAAAACTTGTTTCAGATACCAAGAACCCTGTAAATCCAGCATTTGCATCCTAGGGGCGCAACTCAAAGCCAAACAGGCTCACCCGACAATTTAATCTTAAAGCATACAGCCTTACCTAGCTGTCAAAACTGTTTTACCAAAACTTGTCTTAGATTCCAGGAGCCTCGCCAATCTGGCACGTGCAGCCTAGGGGAGCAAGTCAAAGCCAAATAGCCTCACCCGACTATTAAATCTTAAAACATACAACCCCATCTGGCCGCCAAAACTGATTTACCAAAACTTGTCTTAGATACCAGGAACCCTGTTATTCCAGCATTTGCATCCTAGGGGAGCAAGGCAAAGTCAAATAGCCTCACCCGACTATTAAATCTTAAAACATATAGCCCCATTTGGCCGCCAAAACTGATTTACCTAAACTTGTCTTAGATACCGGGAACCCTGTTAATCCAGCATTTGCATCCTAGGGGTGCAACTCAAAGCCAAACAGGCTCACCCGACAATTTAATCTTAAAGCATACAGCCTTACCTAGCTGTCAAAACTGTTTTACCAAAACTTGTCTTAGATTCCAGGAGCCTCGCCAATCTGGCATGTGCAGCCTAGGGGAGCAAGTCAAAGCCAAATAGCCTCACCCGACTATTAAATCTTAAAACATACAACCCCATCTGGCCGCCAAAACTGATTTACCTAAACTTGTCTTAGATACCAGGAACCCTGTTATTCCAGCATTTGCATCCTAGGGGCGCAAGTCAAAGCCAAACACGCTCACCCGACTATTTAATCTTAAAGCATACAGCCTTACCTAGCTGTCAAAACTGTTTTACCGAAACTTGTCATAGATTCCAGGAGCCCCGCCAATCTGGCATGTGGAGCCTAGGGGCGCAACTCAAAGCCAAACAGGCTCACCCGACAATTTAATCTTAAAGCATACAGCCTTACCTAGCTGTCAAAACTGTTTTACCAAAACTTGTCTTAGATTCCAGGAGCCTCGCCAATCTGGCACGTGCAGCCTAGGGGAGCAAGTCAAAGCCAAATAGCCTCACCCGACTATTAAATCTTAAAACATACAACCCCAGCTGGCCGCCAAAACTGATTTACCAAAACTTGTCTTAGATACCAGGAACCCTGTAATTCCAGCATTTGCATCCTAGGGGAGGAAGGCAAAGTCAAATAGCCTCACCCGACTATTAAATCTTAAAACATATAGCCCCATTTGGCCGCCAAAACTGATTTACCTAAACCTGTCTTAGATACCAGGAACCCTGTTAATCCAGCATTTGCATCCTAGGGGCGCAACTCAAAGCCAAACAGGCTCACCCGACAATTTAATCTTAAAGCATACAGCCTTACCTAGCTGTCAAAACTGTTTTACCAAAACTTGTCTTAGATTCCAGGAGCCTCGCCAATCTGGCATGTGGAGCCTAGGGGAGAAAGTCAAGGCCAAACAGGCTCACCCGACAATTTTATCTTAAAACATACAGACATACGTAGCTGCCAAAACTGCTTTACCAAAACTTGCCTTACAAACCAGGAGCCCTGTTAATCTAGCATTTGCTGCCTAGGGGAGCAAGTCAAAGCAAAATAGTCTCACCCGACTATTAAGTCTTAACACATTCAGCCTCACCTGGAACTCAAAATTGCCTTAACAAAACTTTTTTCAGATACCAGGAACCCTTTTAATCCAGCATTTGCATCCTAGGGGCGCAACTCAAAGCCAAACAGCCTCAACCGACTATTTAATCTTAAAACATACAGCCTTACCTAGCTGGGGCCAAAACTTGTTTCAGATACCAAGAACCCTGTTAATCCAGCATTTGCATCCTAGGGGCGCAACTCAAAGCCAAACAGGCTCACCCGACAATTTAATCTTAAAGCATACAGCCTTACCTAGCTGTCAAAACTGTTTTACCAAAACTTGTCTTAGATTCCAGGAGCCTCGCCAATCTGGCATGTGCAGCCTAGGGGAGCAAGTCAAAGCCAAATAGCCTCACCCGACTATTAAATCTTAAAACATATAGCCCCATTTGGCCGCCAAAACTGATTTACCTAAACTTGTCTTAGATACCAGGAACCCTGTTAATCCAGCATTTGCATCCTAGGGGCGCAACTCAAAGCCAAACAGGCTCACCCGACAATTTAATCTTAAAGCATACAGCCTTACCTAGCTGTCAAAACTGTTTTACCAAAACTTGTCTTAGATTCCAGGAGCCTCGCCAATCTGGCATGTGCAGCCTAGGGGAGCAAGTCAAAGCCAAATAGCCTCACCCGACTATTAAATCTTAAAACATACAACCCCATCTGGCCGCCAAAACTGATTTACCTAAACTTGTCTTAGATACCAGGAACCCTGTTATTCCAGCATTTGCATCCTAGGGGCGCAAGTCAAAGCCAAACACGCTCACCCGACTATTTAATCTTAAAGCATACAGCCTTACCTAGCTGGGGCCAAAACTTGTTTCAGATACCAAGAACCCTGTTAATCCAGCATTTGCATCCTAGGGGCGCAACTCAAAGCCAAACAGGCTCACCCGACAATTTAATCTTAAAGCATACAGCCTTACCTAGCTGTCAAAACTGTTTTACCAAAACTTGTCTTAGATTCCAGGAGCCTCGCCAATCTGGCATGTGGAGCCTAGGGGAGAAAGTCAAGGCCAAACAGGCTCACCCGACAATTTTATCTTAAAACATACAGACATACGTAGCTGCCAAAACTGCTTTACCAAAACTTGCCTTACAAACCAGGAGCCCTGTTAATCTAGCATTTGCTGCCTAGGGGAGCAAGTCAAAGCAAAATAGTCTCACCCGACTATTAAGTCTTAACACATTCAGCCTCACCTGGAACTCAAAATTGCCTTACCAAAACTTGTTTCAGATACCAGGAACCCTTTTAATCCAGCATTTGCATCCTAGGGGCGCAACTCAAAGCCAAACAGCCTCAACCGACTATTTAATCTTAAAACATACAGTCTTGCCCAGCTGTCAAAACTGTTTAACCAAAACTGGTCTTAGATTCCAGGAGCCCCGCCAAATTGGGCATGTGGAGCCTAGGGGAGCAAGTCAAAGCCAAACAGGCTCACCCGACAATTTAATCTTAAAACATACAGACTTACGTAGCTGCCAAAACTGCTTTACCAAAACTTGCCTTAGAAACCAGGAGCCCTGTTAATCTAGCATTTGCAGCCTAGGGGAGCAAGTCAAAGCCAAATAGTCTCACCCGACTATTTAATCTTAAAGCATACAGCCTTACCTAGCTGGGGCCAAAACTTGTTTCAGATACCAAGAACCCTGTTAATCCAGCATTTGCATCCTAGGGGCGCAACTCAAAGCCAAACAGGCTCACCCGACAATTTAATCTTAAAGCATACAGCCTTACCTAGCTGTCAAAACTGTTTTACCAAAACTTGTCTTAGATTCCAGGAGCCTCGCCAATCTGGCACGTGCAGCCTAGGGGAGCAAGTCAAAGCCAAATAGCCTCACCCGACTATTAAATCTTAAAACATACAACCCCATCTGGCCGCCAAAACTGATTTACCAAAACTTGTCTTAGATACCAGGAACCCTGTTATTCCAGCATTTGCATCCTAGGGGAGCAAGGCAAAGTCAAATAGCCTCACCCGACTATTAAATCTTAAAACATATAGCCCCATTTGGCCGCCAAAACTGATTTACCTAAACTTGTCTTAGATACCGGGAACCCTGTTAATCCAGCATTTGCATCCTAGGGGTGCAACTCAAAGCCAAACAGGCTCACCCGACAATTTAATCTTAAAGCATACAGCCTTACCTAGCTGTCAAAACTGTTTTACCAAAACTTGTCTTAGATTCCAGGAGCCTCGCCAATCTGGCATGTGCAGCCTAGGGGAGCAAGTCAAAGCCAAATAGCCTCACCCGACTATTAAATCTTAAAACATACAACCCCATCTGGCCGCCAAAACTGATTTACCTAAACTTGTCTTAGATACCAGGAACCCTGTTATTCCAGCATTTGCATCCTAGGGGCGCAAGTCAAAGCCAAACACGCTCACCCGACTATTTAATCTTAAAGCATACAGCCTTACCTAGCTGTCAAAACTGTTTTACCGAAACTTGTCATAGATTCCAGGAGCCCCGCCAATCTGGCATGTGGAGCCTAGGGGCGCAACTCAAAGCCAAACAGGCTCACCCGACAATTTAATCTTAAAGCATACAGCCTTAAATAGCTGTCAAAACTGTTTTACCAAAACTTGTCTTAGATTCCAGGAGCCTCGCCAATCTGGCACGTGCAGCCTAGGGGAGCAAGTCAAAGCCAAATAGCCTCACCCGACTATTAAATCTTAAAACATACAACCCCAGCTGGCCGCCAAAACTGATTTACCAAAACTTGTCTTAGATACCAGGAACCCTGTAATTCCAGCATTTGCATCCTAGGGGAGGAAGGCAAAGTCAAATAGCCTCACCCGACTATTAAATCTTAAAACATATAGCCCCATTTGGCCGCCAAAACTGATTTACCTAAACCTGTCTTAGATACCAGGAACCCTGTTAATCCAGCATTTGCATCCTAGGGGCGCAACTCAAAGCCAAACAGGCTCACCCGACAATTTAATCTTAAAGCATACAGCCTTACCTAGCTGTCAAAACTGTTTTACCAAAACTTGTCTTAGATTCCAGGAGCCTCGCCAATCTGGCATGTGGAGCCTAGGGGAGAAAGTCAAGGCCAAACAGGCTCACCCGACAATTTTATCTTAAAACATACAGACATACGTAGCTGCCAAAACTGCTTTACCAAAACTTGCCTTACAAACCAGGAGCCCTGTTAATCTAGCATTTGCTGCCTAGGGGAGCAAGTCAAAGCAAAATAGTCTCACCCGACTATTAAGTCTTAACACATTCAGCCTCACCTGGAACTCAAAATTGCCTTACCAAAACTTGTTTCAGATACCAGGAACCCTTTTAATCCAGCATTTGCATCCTAGGGGCGCAACTCAAAGCCAAACAGCCTCAACCGACTATTTAATCTTAAAACATACAGCCTTACCTAGCTGGGGCCAAAACTTGTTTCAGATACCAAGAACCCTGTTAATCCAGCATTTGCATCCTAGGGGCGCAACTCAAAGCCAAACAGGCTCACCCGACAATTTAATCTTAAAGCATACAGCCTTACCTAGCTGTCAAAACTGTTTTACCAAAACTTGTCTTAGATTCCAGGAGCCTCGCCAATCTGGCATGTGCAGCCTAGGGGAGCAAGTCAAAGCCAAATAGCCTCACCCGACTATTAAATCTTAAAACATATAGCCCCATTTGGCCGCCAAAACTGATTTACCTAAACTTGTCTTAGATACCAGGAACCCTGTTAATCCAGCATTTGCATCCTAGGGGCGCAACTCAAAGCCAAACAGGCTCACCCGACAATTTAATCTTAAAGCATACAGCCTTACCTAGCTGTCAAAACTGTTTTACCAAAACTTGTCTTAGATTCCAGGAGCCTCGCCAATCTGGCATGTGCAGCCTAGGGGAGCAAGTCAAAGCCAAATAGCCTCACCCGACTATTAAATCTTAAAACATATAGCCCAATTTGGCCGCCAAAACTGATTTACCTAAACTTGTCTTAGATACCAGGAACCCTGTTAATCCTGCATTTGCATCCTAGGGGCGCAACTCAAAGCCAAACAGGCTCACCCGACAATTTAATCTTAAAGCATACAGCCTTACCTAGCTGTCAACACTGTTTTACCAAAACTTGTCTTAGATTCCAGGAGCCTCGCCAATCTGGCATGTGCAGCCTAGGGGAGCAAGTCAAAGCCAAATAGCCTCACCCGACTATTAAATCTTAAAACATACAACCCCATCTGGCCGCCAAAACTGATTTACCTAAACTTGTCTTAGATACCAGGAACCCTGTTATTCCAGCATTTGCATCCTAGGGGCGCAAGTCAAAGCCAAACACGCTCACCCGACTATTTAATCTTAAAGAATACAGCCTTACCTAGCTGTCAAAACTGTTTTACCGAAACTTGTCATAGATTCCAGGAGCCCCGCCAATCTGGCATGTGGAGCCTAGGGGCGCAACTCAAAGCCAAACAGGCTCACCCGACAATTTAATCTTAAAACATACATACATACATAGCAGCCAAAACTGCTTTACCAAAACTTGCCTTACAAACCAGGAGCCCTGTTAATCTAGCATTTGCTGCCTAGGGAGCAAGTCAAAGCAAAATAGTCTCACCCGACTATTAAGTCTTAACACATTCAGCCTCACCTGGAACTCAAAATTGCCTTACCAAAACTTGTTTCAGATACAAGGAACCCTTTTAATTCAGCATTTGCATCCTAGGGGCGCAACTCAAAGCCAAACAGCCTCAACCGACTATTTAATCTTAAAACATACAGTCTTGCCCAGCTGTCAAAACTGTTTTACCAAAACTGGTCTTAGATTCCAGGAGCCCCGCCAATCTGGCATGTGGAGCCTAGGGGAGCAAGTCAAAGCCAAACAGGCTCACCCAACAATTTAATCTTAAAACATACAGACTTACGTAGCTGCCAAAACAGCTTTACCAAAACTTGCCTTAGAAACCAGGAACCCTGTTATTCCATCATTTGCATCCTAGGGGCGCAAGTCAAAGCCAGACACGCTCATCCGACTATTTAATCTTAAAGCATACAGCCTTACCTAGCTGTCAAAACTGTTTTACCAAAACTTGTCTTAGATTCCAGGAGCCTCGCCAATCTGGCATGTGCAGCCTAGGGGAGCAAGTCAAAGCCAAATAGCCTCACCCGACTATTAAATCTTAAAACATACAACCCCAACTGGCCGCCGGAACTGATTTACCAAAACTTGTCTTAGATACCAGGAACCTGTTATTCCAGCATTTGCATCCTAGGGGAGCAAGGCAAAGCCAAATAGCCTCACCCGACTATTAAATCTTAAAACAGATAGCCCCATCTGGCCGCCAAAACTGATTTCCCAAAACTTGTCTTAGATACCAGGAACCCTGTTATTCCAGCATTTGCATCCTAGGGGCGCAAGTCAAAGCCAAACACGCTCACCCGACTATTTAATCGTGAAGCATACACCCTTACCTAGCTGTCAAAACTGTTTTACCAAAACTGGTCTTAGATTCCAGGAGCCCCGCCAATCTGGCATGTGGAGCCTAGGGGAGCAAGTCAAAGCCAAACAGGCTCACCCAACAATTTAATCTTAAAACATACAGACTTACGTAGCTGCCAAAACAGCTTTACCAAAACTTGCCTTAGAAACCAGGAACCCTGTTATTCCATCATTTGCATCCTAGGGGCGCAAGTCAAAGCCAGACACGCTCATCCGACTATTTAATCTTAAAGCATACAGCCTTACCTAGCTGTCAAAACTGTTTTACCAAAACTTGTCTTAGATTCCAGGAGCCTCGCCAATCTGGCATGTGCAGCCTAGGGGAGCAAGTCAAAGCCAAATAGCCTCACCCGACTATTAAATCTTAAAACATACAACCCCATCTGGCCGCCAAAACTGATTTACCTAAACTTGTCTTAGATACCAGGAACCCTGTTATTCCAGCATTTGCATCCTAGGGGCGCAAGTCAAAGCCAAACACGCTCACCCGACTATTTAATCTTAAAGCATACACCCTTACCTAGCTGTCAAAACTGTTTTACCGAAACTTTTCATAGATTCCAGGAGCCCCGCCAATCTGGCATGTGGAGCCTAGGGGCGCAACTCAAAGCCAAACAGGCTCACCCGACAATTTAATCTTAAAGCATACAGCCTTACCTAGCTGTCAAAACTGTTTTACCAAAACTTGTCTTAGATTCCAGGAGCCCCGCCAATCTGGCATGTGCAGCCTAGGGGAGCAAGTCAAAGCCAAATAGCCTCACCCGACTATTAAATCTTAAAACATATAGCCCCATTTGGCCGCCAAAACTGATTTACCTAAACTTGTCTTAGATACCAGGAACCCTGTTAATCATGCATTTGCATCCTAGGGGCGCAACTCAAAGCCAAACAGGCTCACCCGACAATTTAATCTTAAAGCATACAGCCTTACCTAGCTGTCAACACTGTTTTACCAAAACTTGTCTTAGATTCCAGGAGCCTCGCCAATCTGGCATGTGCAGCCTAGGGGAGCAAGTCAAAGCCAAATAGCCTCACCCGACTATTAAATCTTAAAACATACAACCCCATCTGGCCGCCAAAACTGATTTACCTAAACTTGTCTTAGATACCAGGAACCCTGTTATTCCAGCATTTGCATCCTAGGGGCGCAAGTCAAAGCCAAACACGCTCACCCGACTATTTAATCTTAAAGCATACAGCCTTACCTAGCTGTCAAAACTGTTTTACCGAAACTTGTCATAGATTCCAGGAGCCTCGCCAATCTGGCATGTGGAGCCTAGGGGAGCAAGTCAAAGCCAAACAGGCTCACCCGACAATTTAATCTTAAAACATACATACATACATAGCAGCCAAAACTGCTTTACCAAAACTTGCCTTAGAAACCAGGAGCCCTGTTAATCTAGCATTTGCTGCCTAGGGGAGCAAGTCAAAGCAAAATAGTCTCACCCGACTATTAAGTCTTAACACATTCAGCCTCACCTGGAACTCAAAATTGCCTTACCAAAACTTGTTTCAGATACAAGGAACCCTTTTAATTCAGCATTTGCATCCTAGGGGCGCAACTCAAAGCCAAACAGCCTCAACCGACTATTTAATCTTAAAACATACAGTCTTGCCCAGCTGTCAAAACTGTTTTACCAAAACTGGTCTTAGATTCCAGGAGCCCCGCCAATCTGGCCTGTGGAGCCTAGGGGAGCAAGTCAAAGCCAAACAGGCTCACCCAACAATTTAATCTTAAAACATACAGACTTACGTAGCTGCCAAAACAGCTTTACCAAAACTTGTCTTAGAAACCAGGAACCCTGTTATTCCATCATTTGCATCCTAGGGGCGCAAGTCAAAGCCAAACACGCTCACCAGACTATTTAATCTTAAACCATACAGCCTTACCTAGCTGTCAAAACTGTTTTACCAAAACTTGTCTTAGATTCCAGGAGCCCCGCCAATCTGGCATGTCAAGCCTAGGGGAACAAGTCAAAGCCAAATAGCCTCACCCGACTATTAAATCTTAAAACATACAACCCCAACTGGCCGCCAAAACTGATTTACCAAAACTTGTCTTAGATACCAGGAACCTGTTATTCCAGCATTTGCATCCTAGGGGCGCAACTCAAAGCCAAACAGGCTCACCCGACAATTTAATCTTAAAGCATACAGCCTTACCTAGCTGTCAACACTGTTTTACCAAAACTTGTCTTAGATTCCAGGAGCCTCGCCAATCTGGCATGTGCAGCCTAGGGGAGCAAGTCAAAGCCAAATAGCCTCACCCGACTATTAAATCTTAAAACATACAACCCCATCTGGCCGCCAAAACTGATTTACCTAAACTTGTCTTAGATACCAGGAACCCTGTTATTCCAGCATTTGCATCCTAGGGGCGCAAGTCAAAGCCAAACACGCTCACCCGACTATTTAATCTTAAAGCATACAGCCTTACCTAGCTGTCAAAACTGTTTTACCGAAACTTGTCATAGATTCCAGGAGCCTCGCCAATCTGGCATGTGGAGCCTAGGGGAGCAAGTCAAAGCCAAACAGGCTCACCCGACAATTTAATCTTAAAACATACATACATAGCAGCCAAAACTGCTTTACCAAAACTTGCCTTAGAAACCAGGAGCCCTGTTAATCTAGCATTTGCTGCCTAGGGGAGCAAGTCAAAGCAAAATAGTCTCACCCGACTATTAAGTCTTAACACATTCAGCCTCACCTGGAACTCAAAATTGCCTTACCAAAACTTGTTTCAGATACAAGGAACCCTTTTAATTCAGCATTTGCATCCTAGGGGCGCAACTCAAAGCCAAACAGCCTCAACCGACTATTTAATCTTAAAACATACAGTCTTGCCCAGCTGTCAAAACTGTTTTACCAAAACTGGTCTTAGATTCCAGGAGCCCCGCCAATCTGGCCTGTGGAGCCTAGGGGAGCAAGTCAAAGCCAAACAGGCTCACCCAACAATTTAATCTTAAAACATACAGACTTACGTAGCTGCCAAAACAGCTTTACCAAAACTTGTCTTAGAAACCAGGAACCCTGTTATTCCATCATTTGCATCCTAGGGGCGCAAGTCAAAGCCAAACACGCTCACCAGACTATTTAATCTTAAACCATACAGCCTTACCTAGCTGTCAAAACTGTTTTACCAAAACTTGTCTTAGATTCCAGGAGCCCCGCCAATCTGGCATGTCAAGCCTAGGGGAACAAGTCAAAGCCAAATAGCCTCACCCGACTATTAAATCTTAAAACATACAACCCCAACTGGCCGCCAAAACTGATTTACCAAAACTTGTCTTAGATACCAGGAACCTGTTATTCCAGCATTTGCATCATAGGGGAGCAAGGCAAAGCCAAATAGCCTCACCCGACTATTAAATCTTAAAACAGATAGCCCCATCTGGCCGCCAAAACTGATTTCCCAAAACTTGTCTTAGATACCAGGAACCCTGTTATTCCAGCATTTGCATCCTAGGGGAGCAAGGCAAAGTCAAATAGCCTCACCCGACTATTAAATCTTAAAACATATAGCCCCATCTGGCCGCCGGAACTGATTTACCACAACTTGTCTTAGATACCAGGAACCTGTTATTCCAGCATTTGCATCATAGGGGAGCAAGGCAAAGCCAAATAGCCTCACCCGACTATTAAATCTTAAAACAGATAGCCCCATCTGGCCGCCAAAACTGATTTACCTAAACTTGTCTTAGATACCAGGAACCCTGTTATTCCATCATTTGCATCCTAGGGGCGCAAGTCAAAGCCAAACACGCTCACCAGACTATTTAATCGTAAAGCATACAGCCTTACCTAGCTGTCAAAACTGTTTTACCAAAACTGGTCTTAGATTCCAGGAGCCCCGCCAATCTGGCATGTGCAGCCTAGGGGAGCAAGTCAAAGCCAAATAGTCTCACCCGACTATTAAGTCTTAACACATTCAGCCTTAAAACATTTGGCCGCCAAAACTGATTTACCTAAACTTGTCTTAGATACCAGGAACCCTGTTATTCCAGCATTTGCATCCTAGGGGCGCAGTTCAAAACCAAACACGCTCACCCGACTATTTAATCTTAAAGCATACAGCATTACCTAGCTGTCAAAACTGTTTTACCATAACTTGTCTTAGATTCCAGGAGCCCCGCCAATCTGGCATGTGGAGCCTAGGGGAGCAAGTCAAAGCCAAACAGGCTCACCCGACAATTTAATCTTAAAACATACAGACTTACGTAGCTGCCAAAACAGCTTTATCAAAACTTGCCTTAGAAACCAGGAACCCTGTTATTCCATCATTTGCATCCTAGGGGCGCAAGTCAAAGCCAAACACGCTCATCCGACTATTTAATCTTAAAGCATACAGCCTTACCTAGGTGTCAAAACTGTTTTACCAAAACTTGTCTTCGATTCCAGGAGCCCCGCCAATCTGGCATGTGGAGCCTAGGGGAGCAAGTCAAAGCCAAATAGCCTCACCCGACTATTAAATCTTAAGACATACAACCTCATCTGGCCGCCGGAACTGATTTACCAAAACTTGTCTTTGATACCAGGAACCCTGTTATTCCAGCATTTGCATCCTAGGGGAGCAAGGCAAAGCCAAATAGCCTCACCAGACTATTAAATCTTAAAACATATAGCCCCATTTTTCCGCCAAAACTGATTTACCAAAACTTGTCTTAGATACCAGGAACCCTGTTATTCCAGCATTTGCATCCTAGGGGCGCAAGTCAAAGCCAAACACGCTCACCCGACTATTTAATCTTAAAACATATAGCCCCATTTGGCCGCCAAAACTGATTTACCTAAACTTGTCTTAGATACCAGGAACCCTGTTATTCCAGCATTTGCATCCTAGGGGCGCAGTTCAAAACCAAACACGCTCACCCGACTATTTAATCTTAAAGCATACAGCATTACCTAGCTGTCAAAACTGTTTTACCATAACTTGTCTTAGATTCCAGGAGCCCCGCCAATCTGGCATGTGGAGCCTAGGGGAGCAAGTCAAAGCCAAACAGGCTCACCCGACAATTTAATCTTAAAACATACAGACTTACGTAGCTGCCAAAACAGCTTTACCAAAACTTGCCTTAGAAACCAGGAACCCTGTTATTCCATCATTTGCATCCTAGGGGCGCAACTCAAAGCCAAACACGCTCACCCGACAATTTAATCTTAAAGCATACAGCCTTACCTAGGTGTCAAAACTGTTTTACCAAAACTTGTCTTCGATTCCAGGAGCCCCGCCAATCTGGCATGTGGAGCCTAGGGGAGCAAGTCAAAGCCAAATAGCCTCACCCGACTATTAAATCTTAAAACATACAACCTCATCTGGCCGCCGGAACTGATTTACCAAAACTTGTCTTTGATACCAGGAACCCTGTTATTCCAGCATTTGCATCCTAGGGGAGCAAGGCAAAGCCAAATAGCCTCACCCGACTATTAAATCTTAAAACATATAGCCCCATTTTTCCGCCAAAACTGATTTACCGAAATTTGTCTTAGATACCAGGAACCCTGTTATTCCAGCATTTGCATCCTAGGGGCGCAAGTCAAAGCCAAACACGCTCACCCGACTATTTAATCTTAAGGCATGCAGCCTTACCTAGCTGTCAAAACTGTTTTACCAAAACTTGTCTTAGATTCCAGGAGAGCCGCCAATCTGGCATGTGGAGCCTAGGAGAGAAACTCAAAGCCAAACAGGCTCACCCGACAATTTAATCTTAAAACATACAGACTTACGTAGCTGCCAAAACTGCTTTACCAAAACTTGCCTTAGAAACCAGGAGCCCTGTTAATCTAGCATTTGCAGCCTAGGGGAGCAAGTCAAAGCCAAATAGCCTCACCCGACTATTAAATATTAAAACATACAACCTCATCTGGCCGCCGGAATTGATTTACCAAAACTTTTCTTAGATACCAGGAACCCTGTTATTCCAGCATTTGCATCCTAGGGGAGCAAGGCAAAGCCAAATAGCCTCACCCGACTATTAAATCTTAAAACATAAAGTCCCATTTTTCCGCCAAAACTGATTTACCAAAACTTGTCTTAGATACCAGGAACCCTGTTATTCCAGCATTTGCATCCTAGGGGCGCAAGTCAAAGCCAAACACGCTCACCCGACTATTTAATCTTAAAGCATACAGCATTACCTAGCTGTCAAAATTGTTTTACCATAACTTGTCTTAGATTCCAGGAGCCCCGCCAATCTGGCATGTGGAGCCTAGGGGAGCAAGTCAAAGCCAAACAGGCTCACCCGACAATTTAATCTTAAAACATACAGACTTACGTAGCTGCCAAAACAGCTTTACCAAAACTTGCCTTAGAAACCAGGAACCCTGTTATTCCATCATTTGCATCCTAGGGGCGCAAGTCAAAGCCAAACAGGCTCACCCGACAATTTAATCTTAAAGCATACAGCCTTACCTAGCTGCCAAAACTGTTTTACCAAAACTTGTCTTAGATTCCAGGAGCCTCGCCAATCTGGCATGTGCAGCCTAGGGGAGCAAGTCAAAGCCAAATAGCCTCACCCGACTATTAAATCTTAAAACATACAACCCCATCTGGCCGCCAAAACTGATTTACCTAAATTTGTCTTAGATACCAGGAACCCTGTTATTCCAGCATTTGCATCCTAGGGGAGCAAGGCAAAGTCAAATAGCCTCACCCGACTATTAAATCTTAAAACATATAGCCCCATTTGGCCGCCAAAACTGCTTTACCTAAACTTGTCTTAGATACCAGGAACCCTGTTATTCCAGCATTTGCATCCTAGGGGCGCAGGTCAAAACGAAACACGCTCACCCGACTATTTAATCTTAAAGCATACAGAATTACCTAGCTGTCAAAACTGTTTTACCATAACTTGTCTTAGATTCCAGGAGCCCCGCCAATCTGGCATGTGGAGCCTAGGGGAGCAAGTCAAAGCCAAACAGGCTCACCCGACAATTTAATCTTAAAACATACAGACTTACGTAGCTGCCAAAAAATCTTTACCAAAACTTGCCTTAGAAACCAGGAACCCTGTTATTCCATCATTTGCATCCTAGGGGCGCAAGTCAAAGCCAAACACGCTCACCCGACTATTTAATCTTAAAGCATACAGCCTTACCTAGGTGTCAAAACTGTTTTACCAAAACTTGTCTTCGATTCCAGGAGCCCCGCCATTCTGGCATGTGGAGCCTAGGGGAGCAAGTCAAAGCCTAATAGCCTCACCCGACTATTAAATCTTAAAACATTCAACCTCATCTTGCCGCCGGAACTGATTTACCAAAACTTGTCTTAGATTCCAGGAACCCTGTTATTCCAGCATTTGCATCCTAGGGGCGCAAGTCAAAGCCAAACACGCTCACCCGACTATTTAATCTTAAGGCATCCAGCCTTACCTAGCTGTCAAAACTGTTTTACCAAAACTTGTCTTAGATTCCAGGAGAGCCGCAAATCTGGCATGTGGAGCCTAGGGGAGCAACTCAAAGCCAAACAGGCTCACCCGACAATTTAATCTTAAAACATACAGACTTACGTAGCTGCCAAAGCTGCTTTACCAAAACTTGCCTTAGATACCAGGAACCCTGTTATTCCAGCATTTGCATCCTAGGGGAGCAAGGCAAAGCCAAATAGCCTCACCCGACTATTAAATCTTAAAACATATAGCCCCATTTGGCCGCCAAAACTGATTTTCCAAAACTTGTCTTAGATACCAGGAGCCCTGTTAATCTAGCATTTGCATCCTAGGGGCGCAACTCAAAGCCAAACACGCTCACCCGACAAGTTAATCTTAAAGCATACAGCCTTACCTAGCTGTCAAAACTGTTTTACCAAAACTTGTCTTAGATTCCAGGAGCCTCGCCAATCTGGCATGTGCAGCCTAGGGGAGCAAGTCAAAGCCAAATAGCCTCACCCGACTATTAAATCTTAAAACATACAACCCCATCTGGCCGCCAAAACTGATTTATCTAAAATTGTCTTAGATACCAGGAACCCTGTTATTCCAGCATTTGCATCCTAGGGGCGCAGGTCAAAACCAAACACGCTCACCCGACTATTTAATCTTAAAGCATACAGCATTACCTAGCTGTCAAAACCGTTTTACCATAACTTGTCTTAGATTCCAGGAGCCCCGCCAATCTGGCATGTGGAGCCTAGGGGAGCAAGTCAAAGCCAAACAGGCTCACCCGACAATTTAATCTTAAAACATACAGACTTACGTAGCTGCCAAAACAGCTTTACCAAAACTTGCCTTAGAAACCAGGAACCCTGTTATTCCATCATTTGCATCCTAGGGGCGCAAGTCAAAGCCAAACACGCTCACCCGACTATTTAATCTTAAAGCATACAGCCTTACCTAGGTGTCAAAACTGTTTTACCAAAACTTGTCTTCGATTCCAGGAGCCCCGCCAATCTGGCATGTGGAGCCTAGGGGAGCAAGTCAAAGCCAAATAGCCTCACCCGACTATTAAATCTTAAAACATACAACCTCATCTGGCCGCCGGAACTGATTTACCAAAACTTGTCTTAGATACCAGGAACCCTGTTATTCCAGCATTTGCATCCTAGGGGAGCAAGGCAAAGCCAAATAGCCTCACCCGACTATTAAATCTTAAAACATACATCCTTACCTAGGTGTCAAAACTGTTTTACCAAAACTTGTCTTCGATTCCAGGAGAGCCGCCAATCTGGCATGTGGAGCCTAGGGGAGCAACTCAAAGCCAAACAGGCTCACCCGACAATTTAATCTTAAAACATACAGACTTACGTAGCTGCCAAAACTGCTTTACCAAAACTTGCCTTAGAAACCAGGAGCCCTGTTAATCTAGCATTTGCAGCCTAGGGGAGCAAGTCAAAGCCAAATAGCCTCACCCGACTATTAAATCTTAAAACATACAACCCCATCTGGCCGCCGGAACTGATTTACCAAAACTTGTCTTAGATACCAGGAACCCTGTTATTCCAGCATTTGCATCCTAGGGGAGCAAGGCAAAGCCAAATAGCCTCACCCGACTATTAAATCTTAAAACATATAGCCCCATTTGGCCGCCAAAACTGATTTTCCAAAACTTGTCTTAGATACCAGGAGCCCTGTTAATCTAGCATTTGCATCCTAGGGGCGCAACTCAAAGCCAAACAGGCTCACCCGACAATTTAATTTTAAAGCATACAGCCTTACCTAGCTGTCAAAACGGTTTTACCAAAACTTGTCTTAGATTCCAGGAGCCCCGCCAATCTGGCATGTGCAGCCTAGGGGAGCAAGTCAAAGCCAAATAGCCTCACCCGACTATTAAATCTTAAAACATACAACCCCATCTGGCCGCCAAAACTGATTTACCTAAAATTGTCTTAGATACCAGGAACCCTGTTATTCCAGCATTTGCATCCTAGGGGAGCAAGGCAAAGTCAAATAGCCTCAACCGACTATTAAATCTTAAAACATATAGCCCCATTTGGCCGCCAAAACTGATTTACCTAAACTTGTCTTAGATACCAGGAACCCTGTTATTCCAGCATTTGCATCCTAGGGGCGCAAGTCAAAGCCAAAGACGCTCACCCGACTATTGAATCTTAAAGCATACAGCCTTACCTAGCTGTCAAAACGGTTTTACCAAAACTTGTCTTAGATTCCAGGAGCCCCGCCAATCTGGCATGTGGAGCCTAGGGGAGCAAGTCAAAGCCAAACAGGCTCATCCGACTATTTAGTCCTAAAACATATAGCCCCATCTTGTCGCCAAAACTGATTTACCAAAACTTGACTTAGATACCAGGAACCCTGTTATTCCAGCATTTGCATCCTAGGGGCGCAACTCAAAGCCAAAGACGCTCACCCGACTATTAAATTTTAAAACTTATAGCCCCATCTGGCCGCCAAAACTGATTTACCAAAACTTGTCTCAGATACCAGGAACCCTGTTAATCTAGCATTTGCAGCCTAGGGGAGTAAGACAAAGCCAAATAGCCTCACCCGACTAGTAAATCTTAACACATTCAGCCTCACCTGGAACTCAAAATTGCCTTACCAAAACCTGTCTCAGATACCAGGAACCCTGTCAATCCAGCATTTGCATCCTAGGGGCGCATGTCAAAGCCAAACAGGCTGACCCGACTATTAAATCTTAAAACATATAGCCCCATCTGGCCGCCAAAACTGACTTACCAAAACATGTCTTAGATACCAGGTACCCTGTTAATCCAGCATTTGCATCTTAGGGGCGCATGTCAAAGCTAAACAGGCTCACCCGACTATTAAATCTTAAAACATATAGCCCCATCTGGCCGCCAAAACTGATTTACCAAAACTTGTCTCAGATACCAGGAACCCTGTTAATCCAGCATTTGCATCCTAGGGGCGCAAGTCAAAGTCAAACAGACTAACCCGACTATTTAACCTAAAAACATACAGACTTACGTAGCTGTCAAAACTGTTTTACCAACAAATTTTTTAGATTCCAGGAGCCCCGCCAATCTGGCATGTGCATCCTAGGGGAGCAAGTCAAAGTCAAACAGACTCACCCGACTATTTAATCGTAAAACATATAGCCCCATCTGGCCGCCAAAACTGATTTACCAAAACTTGTCTCAGATACCTGGAGCCCTGTTAATTTAGCATTTGCAGCCTAAGGGAGCAAGACAAAGCCAAATAGTCTCACCCGACTATTTAACCTTAAAACCACTCTTTTACCAAAACTTTTTTTAGATTCCAGGAGCCCGCCAATCTGGCATGTGCCGCCTATGTGAAAAAGTCAAAGCCAAATAGTCTCACTCGACTATTAATTCTTAAAACATTCAGCCTCACCTGGAACTCAAAATTGCCTTACCAAAACTGGTTTCAGATACCAGGAACCCTGTAAATCCAGCATTTGCATCCTAGGGGCGCAAGTCAAAGTCAAACAGGCTCACCCGACTATTTAATCTTAAGACATACAGCCTCACCTAGCTGTCAGAGAGCTGTCGGAGACCTGCCAATCTGGCATGTGCAGCCTAGGGGAACAAGTCAAGGCCAATTAGTCTCTCCTTACTATCCAATCTGTGAACACACAGCCTTACCTGCCCGTCAAAACTGTTTTACCAAAACTTAAATCAGATACCAGGAGCCCTGTCAATCTGGCATGTGCAACCTATGGGAGCAAGTCAAAGACAATTAGTCCCACATCACCATCCAATCTGTAAGCACACAGCCTTACCTGCCCGTCAAACCTTCTTTACCAAAAATTGAATCAGATACCTGGAGCCCTACCAATGTGGCATGTGCAGACTATGGGAGCAAGTCGAAGCCAAAAAGTCTCACCCGACTATTTAGTCTTACCACATACAGCTTCACGTGGAAGTAAAATCTGATTTGCCAAAACTTGTCTCAGATACAAGAAACACTGTTAATCTAGCATTTAAATCCTGGGGGAGCAAGTCAAATCCATATAGTCTCAACTGACTATTTAATCTCAAAACATACAGCCTTACCTGGCTGTCAAAATTGCTTTACCAAAACTTGTGTCAGATTCCCGGTGCCTTACCAATGTGGCGTGTGCAGCCTATGGGAGCAGGTCACAACCCGAATATTTAGTCTTAAAACATACAGCCTTACGTGCCCGTCAAAATTGCTTTACCAAAACTTGAATCAGATTCCCGGAACCTTACCAATGTGGCGTGTTCAGCCTATGGGAGCAAGTCATAAACCGAATATTTAGTCTTAAAACATACAGGCTTACCTGGCTGTCAAAATTGTTTTATTAAATCTTGGCTCAGATTCCCGGAGCCCTACCAATCTGGCATTTGCAGCCTTGCGGAGCAGGTAAAAGCCAAACAGGCTCAACCGCCAATCTGGCATTTGCACCCTAGGGAAACAAGTCAAGGCCAATTAGTCTCACCTCACTATCCAATCTATAAACACACAGCCTTACCTGCCCGCCAAAACTGCCTTACCAAAACTTGAATCAGATACCAGGAGCCCTACCAGTCTTGCATGTGCAAACTAGGGGAGAATGTCAAAGTCATATAGTCTCACCTGGGTATTTAGTCTTACAACATACATCCTTCCTGGAAGTCATAATTGCATTACCAAAACTTGTCTCAGATACAAGGAGCCCTGTTAATCTAGCATTTGCAGCCTAGGGGAGCTAATAGTGTCACCCAACTATTTAATCTTAAAATATAGAGCCCTTCTGGCCGCCACAACTGCATTACAGAAATTTGTCTCAGGAATGTGCAGCCGAGGGGTAATGGTTTCACCTGACGATTAAATCCTTAACCATACAGCCTCACCTGGCCGTCAAAACTGCTTAAGCAACCTTGAATCAGATACCAGGATTATTGCCAATCGGGGATTTGCAGCCTGGCGGAGCAAACTAAGGCCAATTCGTCTCACCTCACTATCCAATCTTAAAACACACAGCCTTACCTGGCCTCCAAAACTGTTTTACAAAAATTTGTCTCAGATACTAAGAGCCCTGCTTATCTGGCATGCGCAGTCTAGGGGAGCAAGTCAAAGCCATAAGGTCTCACCCGATCATTGAGTCTGAAAACATACTGCATTATCTGGCCGCCAAAACTGCTTTACCAAAACTTGTCTCAGATACCACGAGCCCTGGCAATCTAGCATGTGTAGCCTGGGGGAGCACGTCAAAGTGAAAGAGTCACACCCGACTATTTAATCTTGAAATACACAGCCTTACCCTGCCATCAAAACTGCTTAACCAAAACTTGTCTCAGATATCAGGAACCCTGGCAATCTGGCATGTGCAGCCTAGGGAAGCATGTCAAAGCCAAATGGTCTTACCTGAGTATTTAGTCTTATAACATACAGCCTAACTTGGAAGTAAAAACTGTTTTACCAACACTTGTCTCAGATACCAGGAACTTTGCCAATCTGGCATTTGCAGCCTAAGGGAGAGTGTCAATGACAAATAGTCTCGCCTGATTATTGAGTCTTTAAATATACAGGACATTTCTGATTTACCAAAACTTGTCTCAGATACCAGTTGCCCTGCCAATCTAGCATTTGTAGCCTATGGGAAGAAGTCAAAGTCAATTTGACTAACCTCACTATCCAATCTGGAAATACACTGCCTTACCTACCCGGCAAAGCTATACTAAAACTTGCATCAGATTCCAGAGCCAAACATTGGCTATTTAATCTTATAACATATAGCCCCATCTGGCCGCCAAAGCTGCTTTACCAAAATTTGTCTCAGATTCCAGGAGCCCCGCCAATCTGGCATGTGCCGCCTAGGGGAGATAGTCAAAGGGAAATAGTCTCACCCGACTATTAAGTCTTAAAACATTTAACCTCACCTGGATGTCAAAATTGCCTTACCAAACTTGTTTCAGATACCATGAACCCTGTTAATCCAACATTTGCATCCTAGGGGAGCAAGTCAAAGACAAACAGGCTCATCCGACTATTTAATCCTAAAACATACAGCCTCACCTAGAAGTCAAAATTCCTTTACCGAAACTTGTCTCAGATACAAAGATCTCTGTTAATCTAGCATTTGAAGCCTAGGGTAGCAAGTCCAAGCCAAAGAGTCTCACCCGACTATTAAATCTTAAAACATACAACCCCATCTGGCCGCCAAAACTGATTTACCAAAACTTGTCTCAGATACCAGGAGCCCTGTTAATCTAGCTTTTGCAGCCTAGGGGTGCAAGGCAAAGCCAAATAGCCTCACCCGACTATTAAATCTTAAAACATATAGCCCCATCTGTCCGCCAAAACTGATTTACCAAAACTTGTCTCAGATACCAGGAACCCTGTTAATCCAGCATTTGCATCCTAGGGCGCAAGTCAAGGCCAAACAGGCTCACCCGACTATTTAATCTTAAAACATACAGCCGTACCTAGCTGTCAAAACTGTTTTACCAAAACTTGTCTTAGATTCCAGGAGCCCCGCCAATCTGGCATGTGCAGCCTAGGGGAGGAAGCCAAAGCCAAATAGCCTCACCCGACTATTAAATCTCAAAACATATAGCCCCATCTGGCCGCCAAAACTGATTTACCAAAACTTGTCTTAGATACCAGGAACCCTGTTATTCCTAGGGGCGCAAGTCAAAGCCAAACACACTCACCCGACTATATAATCTTAAAGCATACAGCCTTACCTAGCTGTCAAAACAGTTTTACCAAAACTTTTTATAGATTCCAGGAGCCCCGCCAATCTGGCGTGTGCCGCCTAGGGGAGAAAGTCAAAGCCAAACAGTCTCACACGACTATTAAGTCTTAACACATTCAGCCTCACCTGGAACTCCAAATTGCCTTACCAAAACTTGTTTCAGATACCAGGAGCCCTGTTAATCTAGCACTTGCAGCCTAGGGGAGCAGGTCAAAGTAAAATAGTCTCACCCGACTATTAAATCTTAACACATTCAGCCTCACCTGGAACTCAAAATTGCCTTACCAAAACTTGTCTCAGATACCAGGAACCCTGTTAATCCAGCATTTGCATCCTAGCGGAGCAAGTCAAAGACAAACATGCTCACCTGACTATTTAATCTTAAAACATGCAGCCTAACCTAGCTGACCCAGCCTGACCTAGCTGTCAAAACTGTTTTACCAAAACTTGTCTCAGATACCAGGAGCCCTGTTATTCCAGAATTTGCATCCTAGGGGCGCAAGTCAAAGCCAAACACACTCACCCGGCTATTTAATCTTAAAGCATACAGCCTAACCTAGCTGTCAAAACTGTTTTACCAAAACTTTTTATAGATTCCAGGAGCCCCGCCAATCTAGCATGTGCCGCCTAGGGGAGAAAGTCAAAGCCAAATAGTCTCACACGACTATTAAGTCTTAACACATTCAGCCTCACCTGGAACTCAAAATTGCCTTACCAAAACTTGTCTCAGATACCAGGAACCCTGTTAATCCAGCATTTGCATCCTAGGGGCGCAAGTCAAGGCCAAATAGGCTCAACTGACTATTTAATCTTAAAACATACAGTCTTGCCCAGCTGTCAAAACTGTTTTACCAAACCTTGTCTTAGATTCCAGGAGCCCCGCCAATCTGGCATGTGGAGCCTAGGGGAGCAAGTTAAAACCAAACAGGCTCACCCGAGAATTTAATCTTAAAACATACAGCCCCATCTGGCTGCCAAAACTGCTTTCCAAAAGCTTGCCTTAGAAACCAGGAGCCCTGTTAATCTAGCACTTGCAGCCTAGGGAGGAAGCCAAAGCCAAATAGCCTCAGCCGACTATTAAATCTTAAAACATATAGTCCCATCTGGCCGCCAAAAATGATTTACCAAAACTTGTCTCAGATACCAGGAGCCCTGTTAATCTAGCACTTGCAGCCTAGGGGAGCAGGTCAAAGTAAAATAGTCTCACCCGACTATTAAATCTTAACACATTCAGCCTCACCTGGAACTCAAAATTGCCTTACCAAAACTTGTCTCAGATACCAGGAACCCTGTTAATCCAGCATTTGCATCCTAGGGTCGCAAGTCAAGGCCAAATAGGCTCAACTGACTATTTAATCTTAAAACATACAGTCTTGCCCAGCTGTCAAAACTGTTTTACCAAACCTTGTCTTAGATTCCAGGAGCCCCGCCAATCTGGCATGTGGAGCCTAGGGGAGCAAGTTAAAACCAAACAGGCTCACCCTAGAATTTAATCTTAAAACATACAGCCCCATCTGGCTGCCAAAACTGCTTTCCAAAAGCTTGCCTTAGAAACCAGGAGCCCTGTTAATCTAGCACTTGCAGCCTAGGGGAGGAAGCCAAAGCCAAACACGCTCACCCGACTATTAAATTTTAAAACTTATAGACCCATCTGGCCGCCAAAACTGATTTACCAAAACTTGTCTCAGATACCAGGAACCCTGTTAATCCAGCATTTGCATCCTAGGGGAGCAAGTCAAAGTCAAACAGACTCACCCGACTATTTAATCGTAAAACATATAGCCCCATCTGGCCGCCAAAACTGATTTACCAAAACTTGTCTCAGATACCAGGAACCCTGTTAATCTAGCATTTGCAGCCTAGGGGAGTAAGACAAAGCCAAATAGCCTCACCCGACTAGTAAATCTTAACACATTCAGCCTCACCTGGAACTCAAAATTGCCTTACCAAAACCTGTCTCAGATACCAGGAACCCTGTCAATCCAGCATTTGCATCCTAGGGGCGCATGTCAAAGCCAAACAGGCTGACCCGACTATTAAATCTTAAAACATATAGCCCCATCTGGCCGCCAAAACTGACTTACCAAAACATGTCTTAGATACCAGGAACCCTGTTAATCCAGCATTTGCATCTTAGGGGCGCATGTCAAAGCCAAACAGGCTCACCCGACTATTAAATCTTAAAACATATAGCCCCATCTGGCCGCCAAAACTGATTTACCAAAACTTGTCTCAGATACCAGGAACCCTGTTAATCCAGCATTTGCATCCTAGGGGCGCAAGTCAAAGTCAAACAGACTAACCCGACTATTTAACCTTAAAACATACAGACTTACGTAGCTGTCAAAACTGTTTTACCAACAAATTTTTTAGATTCCAGGAGCCCCGCCAATCTGGCATGTGCAGCCTAGGGAAGCAAGTTAAAGCCAAACAGGCTCATCCGACTATTTAATCCTAAAACATATAGCCCCATCTGGCCGCCAAAACTGATTTACCAAGACTTGTCTCAGATACCTGGAGCCCTGTTAATTTAGCATTTGCAGCCTAAGGGAGCAAGACAAAGCCAAATAGTCTCACCCGACTATTTAACCTTAAAACCACTCTTTTACCAAAACTTTTTTTAGATTCCAGGAGCCCGCCAATCTGGCATGTGCCGCCTATGTGAAAAAGTCAAAGCCAAATAGTCTCACTCGACTATTAATTCTTAAAACATTCAGCCTCACCTGGAACTCAAAATTGCCTTACCAAAACTGGTTTCAGATACCAGGAACCCTGTAAATCCAGCATTTGCATCCTAGGGGCGCAAGTCAAAGTCAAACAGGCTCACCCGACTATTTAATCTTAAGACATACAGCCTCACCTAGCTGTCAGAGAGCTGTCGGAGACCTGCCAATCTGGCATGTGCAGCCTAGGGGAACAAGTCAAGGCCAATTAGTCTCTCCTTACTATCCAATCTGTGAACACACAGCCTTACCTGCCCGTCAAAACTGTTTTACCAAAACTTAAATCAGATACCAGGAGCCCTGTCAATCTGGCATGTGCAGCCTATGGGAGCAAGTCAAAGACAATTAGTCCCACATCACCATCCAATCTGTAAGCACACAGCCTTACCTGCCCGTCAAACCTTCTTTACCAAAAATTGAATCAGATACCTGGAGCCCTACCAATGTGGCATGTGCAGACTATGGGAGCAAGTCGAAGCCAAAAAGTCTCACCCGACTATTTAGTCTTACCACATACAGCTTCACGTGGAAGTAAAATCTGATTTGCCAAAACTTGTCTCAGATACAAGAAACACTGTTAATCTAGCATTTAAATCCTGGGGGAGCAAGTCAAATCCATATAGTCTCAACTGACTATTTAATCTCAAAACATACAGCCTTACCTGGCTGTCAAAATTGCTTTACCAAAACTTGTGTCAGATTCCCGGTGCCTTACCAATGTGTCGTGTGCAGCCTATGGGAGCAGGTCACAACCCGAATATTTAGTCTTAAAACATACAGCCTTACGTGCCCGTCAAAATTGCTTTACCAAAACTTGAATCAGATTCCCGGAACCTTACCAATGTGGCGTGTTCAGCCTATGGGAGCAAGTCATAAACCGAATATTTAGTCTTAAAACATACAGGCTTACCTGGCTGTCAAAATTGTTTTATTAAATCTTGGCTCAGATTCCCGGAGTCCTACCAATCTGGCATTTGCAGCCTTGCGGAGCAGGTAAAAGCCAAACAGGCTCAACCGCCAATCTGGCATTTGCAGCCTAGGGAAACAAGTCAAGGCCAATTAGTCTCACCTCACTATCCAATCTATAAACACACAGCCTTACCTGCCCGCCAAAACTGCCTTACCAAAACTTGAATCAGATACCAGGAGCCCTACCAGTCTTGCATGTGCAAACTAGGGGAGAATGTCAAAGTCATATAGTCTCACCTGGGTATTTAGTCTTACAACATACATCCTTCCTGGAAGTCATAATTGCATTACCAAAACTTGTCTCAGATACGAGCCCTGTTAATCTAGCCTTTGCAGCCTAGGGGAGCTAATAGTGTCACCCAACTATTTAATCTTAAAATATAGAGTCCTTCTGGCCGCCACAACTGCATTACAGAAATTTGTCTCAGGAATGTGCAGCCGAGGGGTAATGGTTTCACCTGACGATTAAATCCTTAACCATACAGCCTCACCTGGCCGTCAAAACTGCTTAAGCAACCTTGAATCAGATACCAGGATTATTGCCAATCGGGGATTTGCAGCCTGGCGGAGCAAACTAAGGCCAATTCGTCTCACCTCACTATCCAATCTTAAAACACACAGCCTTACCTGGCCTCCAAAACTGTTTTACAAAAATTTGTCTCAGATACTAAGAGCCCTGCTTATCTGGCATGCGCAGTCTAGGGGAGCAAGTCAAAGCCATAAGGTCTCACCCGATCATTGAGTCTGAAAACATACTGCATTATCTGGCCGCCAAAACTGCTTTACCAAAACTTGTCTCAGATACCACGAGCCCTGGCAATCTAGCATGTGTAGCCTGGGGGAGCACGTCAAAGTGAAAGAGTCACACCCGACTATTTAATCTTGAAATACACAGCCTTACCCTGCCATCAAAACTGCTTAACCAAAACTTGTCTCAGATATCAGGAACCCTGGCAATCTGGCATGTGCAGCCTAGGGAAGCATGTCAAAGCCAAATGGTCTTACCTGAGTATTTAGTCTTATAACATACAGCCTAACTTGGAAGTAAAAACTGTTTTACCAACACTTGTCTCAGATACCAGGAACTTTGCCAATCTGGCATTTGCAGCCTAAGGGAGAGTGTCAATGACAAATAGTCTCGCCTGATTATTGAGTCTTTAAATATACAGGACATATCTGATTTACCAAAACTTGTCTCAGATACCAGTTGCCCTACCAATCTAGCATTTGTAGCCTATGGGAAGAAGTCAAAGTCAATTTGACTAACCTCACTATCCAATCTGGAAATACACTGCCTTACCTACCCGGCAAAGCTATACCAAAACTTGCATCAGATTCCAGAGCCAAACATTGGCTATTTAATCTTATAACATATAGCCCCATCTGGCCGCCAAAGCTGCTTTACCAAAATTTGTCTCAGATTCCAGGAGCTCCGCCAATCTGGCATGTGCCGCCTAGGGGAGATAGTCAAAGGGAAATAGTCTCACCCGACTATTAAGTCTTAAAACATTTAACCTCACCTGGATGTCAAAATTGCCTTACCAAACTTGTTTCAGATACCATGAACCCTGTTAATCCAACATTTGCATCCTAGGGGAGCAAGTCAAAGACAAACAGGCTCATCCGACTATTTAATCCTAAAACATACAGCCTCACCTAGAAGTCAAAATTCCTTTACCGAAACTTGTCTCAGATACAAAGATCTCTGTTAATCTAGCATTTGAAGCCTAGGGTAGCAAGTCCAAGCCAAATAGTCTCACCCGACTATTAAATCTTAAAACATACAACCCCATCTGGCCGCCAAAACTGATTTACCAAAACTTGTCTCAGATACCAGGAGCCCTGTTAATCTAGCTTTTGCAGCCTAGGGGTGCAAGGCAAAGCCAAATAGCCTCACCCGACTATTAAATCTTAAAACATATAGCCCCATTTGTCCGCCAAAACTGATTTACCAAAACTTGTCTCAGATACCAGGAACCCTGTTAATCCAGCATTTGCATCCTAGGGCGCAAGTCAAGGCCAAACAGGCTCACCCGACTATTTAATCTTAAAACATACAGCCGTACCTAGCTGTCAAAACTGTTTTACCAAAACTTGTCTTAGATTCCAGGAGCCCCGCCAATCTGGCATGTGCAGCCTAGGGGAGGAAGCCAAAGCCAAATAGCCTCACCCGACTATTAAATCTCAAAACATATAGCCCCATCTGGCCGCCAAAACTGATTTACCAAAACTTGTCTTAGATACCAGGAACCCTGTTATTCCTAGGGGCGCAAGTCAAAGCCAAACACACTCACCCGACTATATAATCTTAAAGCATACAGCCTTACCTAGCTGTCAAAACAGTTTTACCAAAACTTTTTATAGATTCCGGGAGCCCCGCCAATCTAGCATGTGCCGCCTAGGGGAGAAAGTCAAAGCCAAACAGTCTCACACGACTATTAAGTCTTAACACATTCAGCCTCACCTGGAACTCCAAATTGCCTTACCAAAACTTGTTTCAGATACCAGGAGCCCTGTTAATCTAGCACTTGCAGCCTAGGGGAGCAGGTCAAAGTAAAATAGTCTCACCCGACTATTAAATCTTAACACATTCAGCCTCACCTGGAACTCAAAATTGCCTTACCAAAACTTGTCTCAGATACCAGGAACCCTGTTAATCCAGCATTTGCATCCTGGCGGAGCAAGTCAAAGACAAACATGCTCACCTGACTATTTAATCTTAAAACATGCAGCCTAACCTAGCTGACCCAGCCTGACCTAGCTGTCAAAACTGTTTTACCAAAACTTGTCTCAGATACCAGGAGCCCTGTTATTCCAGCATTTGCATCCTAGGGGCGCAAGTCAAAGCCAAACACACTCACCCGGCTATTTAATCTTAAAGCATACAGCCTAACCTAGCTGTCAAAACTGTTTTACCAAAACTTTTTATAGATTCCAGGAGCCCCGCCAATCTAGCATGTGCCGCCTAGGGGAGAAAGTCAAAGCCAAATAGTCTCACACGACTATTAAGTCTTAACACATTCAGCCTCACCTGGATCTCAAAATTGCCTTACCAAAACTTGTCTCAGATACCAGGAACCCTGTTAATCCAGCATTTGCATCCTAGGGGCGCACGTCAAGGCCAAATAGGCTCAACTGACTATTTAATCTTAAAACATACAGTCTTGCCCAGCTGTCAAAACTGTTTTACCAAACCTTGTCTTAGATTCCAGGAGCCCCGCCAATCTGGCATGTGGCGCCTAGGGGAGCAAGTTAAAACCAAACAGGCTCACCCTAGAATTTAATCTTAAAACATACAGCCCCATCTGGCTGCCAAAACTGCTTTACAAAAGCTTGCCTTAGAAACCAGGAGCCCTGTTAATCTAGCACTTGCAGCCTAGGGAAGGAAGCCAAAGCCAAATAGCCTCAGCCGACTATTAAATCTTAAAACATATAGTCCCATCTGGCCGCCAAAAATGATTTACCAAAACTTGTCTCAGATACCAGGAGCCCTGTTAATCTAGCACTTGCAGCCTAGGGGAGCAGGTCAAAGTAAAATAGTCTCACCCGACTATTAAATCTTAACACATTCAGCCTCACCTGGAACTCAAAATTGCCTTACCAAAACTTGTCTCAGATACCAGGAACCCTGTTAATCCAGCATTTGCATCCTAGGGGCGCAAGTCAAGGCCAAATAGGCTCAACTGACTATTTAATCTTAAAACATGCATTCTTGCCCAGCTGTCAAAACTGTTTTACCAAACCTTGTCTTAGATTCCAGGAGCCCCGCCAATCTGGCATGTGGAGCCTAGGGGAGCAAGTTAAAACCAAACAGGCTCACCCGAGAATTTAATCTTAAAACATACAGCCCCATCTGGCTGCCAAAACTGCTTTACAAGAGCTTGCCTTAGAAACCAGGAGCCCTGTTAATCTAGCACTTGCAGCCTAGGGGAGGAAGCCAAAGCCAAATAGCCTCAGCCGACTATTAAATCTTAAAACATATAGTCCCATCTGGCCGCCAAAAATGATTTACCAAAACTTGTCTCAGATACCAGGAGCCCTGTTAATCTAGCTTTTGCAGCCTAGGGGAGCAAGCCAAAGCCAAATAGCCTCACCCGACTATTAAATCTTAAAACATATAGCCCCATCTGGCCGCCAAAACTGATATACCAAAACTTGTCTTAGATACCAGGAACCCTGTTATTCCAGCATTTGCATCCTAGGGGCGCAAGTCAAAGCCAAACACGCTCACCCGACTATTTAATCTTAAAGCATACAGCCTTACCTAGCTGTCAAAACTGTTTTACCAAAACTTGTCTTAGATTCCAGGAGCCTGGCGAATCTGGCATGTGCAGCCTAGGGGAGCAAGTCAAAGCCAAACAGGCTCATCTGACAAAGCCAAATAGTCTCACCCGACTATTAAATCTTAAAACATAAAGCCCCATCTGGCCGCCGAAACTGATTTACTAAAACTTGTCTCAGATACCAAGAATCCCGTTATTCCAGCATTTGCATCCTAGGGGAGCAAGTCAAAGTCAAACAGACTCTTAAACCATAAAACATACAGACTTACGTAGCTGTCAAAACTGTTTAACCAAAACTTTTTTAGATTCCAGGAGCCCGCCAATCTGGTATGTGCCGCCTAGGTGAGAAAGACAAAGCCATATAGTCTCACCCGACTATTAAGTCTTAAAACATTCAGGCGCACCTGGAACTCAAAATTTCCTTACCAAAACTGGTTTGAGATACCAGGAACCCTGTAAATCCAGCATTTGCTTGCTAGGGGCGCAAGTCAAAGTCAAACAGGCTCACCCGACTATTTAATCTTAAAACATACAGCCGTACCTTGCTGTCAAAACTGTTTTCCCAAAACTTATCTTAGATTCCAGGAGCCCCGCAAATCTGGCATGTGCAGCCTAGGGCAGGAAGCCAAAGCCAAATAGCCTCACCCGACTATTAAATCTCAAAACATATAGCCCCATCTGGCCGCCAAAACTGATTTACCAAAACTTGCTTCAGATACCAGGAACCCTGTTAATCAAGCTTTTGCAGCCTAGGGGAGCACGCCAATGCCAAATAGCCTCACCCGACTATTAAATCTTAAAACATATAGCCCCATCTGGCCGCCAAAACTGATTTACCAAAACTTGTCTTAGATACCAGGAACCCTGTTATTCCAGCATTTGCAGCCTAGGGGAGCAAGTCAAAGCCAAACAGGGTCATCTGACTATTTAATCCGAAAACATATAGCCCCATCTGGCCGCCAAAACTGATTTACCAAAACTTATCTCAGTTACCAGGAACCATTTGCAGCCTAGGGGAGCACGCCAATGCCAAATAGCCTCACCCGACTATTAAATCTTAAAGCATATAGCCCCATCTGGCCGCCAAAACTGATTTACCAAAACTTGTCTCAGATACCAGGAACCCTGTTAATCCAGCATTTGCATCCTAGGGGAGCAAGTCAAAGTCAAACTGACTCACCCGACTATTTAACCTTAAAACATACAGACTTACGTAGCTGTCAATACTGTTTTACCAAAACTTTTTTTAGAATCCAGGAGCCCCGCCAATCTGGCATGTGCAGCCTAGTGAAGCAAGTCAGAGCCAAACAGGCTCATCCGACTATTTAATTCTATAACATATAGCCCAATCTGGCCGCCAAAACTGATTTACCAAAACTTGTCTCAGATACCAGGAACCCTGTTAGTATAGCATTTGCAGCCTAGGGGAGCGGGCCAAAGCCAAATAGTCTCACCCGACTATTAAATCTTAAAACATATAGCCCCATCTGGCCGCCAAAACTGATTTACCAAAACTTGTCTCAGATACCAGGAACCCTGTTAATCCAGCATTTGCATCCTAGGGGATCAGGTCAAAGCCAAACAGGCTCACCCGACTATTTAATCTTAAAACATACAGCCTTACCTAGCTGTCAGAACTGTTTAACCAATACTTGCCTCATATACCAGGAGCCCTGCCCTAGGGGAACAAGTCAAGGCCAATTAGTCTCTCCTCCCTATCCAATCTGTAAGCACACAGCCTTACCTGCCCGTCAAAACCGTTTTACCAAAACTTAAATCAGATTCCAGGAGCCCTACCAATCTGGCATGTGCAGCCTATTGGAACAAGTCAAAGACAATTAGTCCCATATCACTATCCAACCTGTAAACACACTGCCTTACCTGCCCGTCAAACCTTCTTTTCCAAAACTTTAATCAGATACCAGGAGCCCTACCAATGTGGCATCTGCAGCCTATGGGAGCAAGTCAAAGCCAAATAGTCTTACCTTGTTATTTAGTCTTACAACATACAGGCTTTCCTGAAAGTCATAATTGCATTACCAAAACTTGTCTCAGATACAAGGAACCCTGTTAATCGAGCATTTGCAGCCTAGGGGAGCTAATAGTGTCACCCAACTATTTAATCTTAAAATATAGAGCCCTTCTGGCCGCCACAACTGCATTACAGAAATTTGTCTCAGGAATGTGCAGCCGAGGGGTAATGGTTTCACCTGACGATTAAATCCTTAACCATACAGCCTCACCTGGCCGTCAAAACTGCTTAAGCGACCTTGAATCAGATACCAGGATTATTGCCAATCGGGGATTTGCAGCCGGGCGGAGCACATTAAGGCCAATTCGTCTCACCTCACTATCCAATCTTGAAACACACAGCCTTACCTGGCCTCCAAAAATGTTTTACCAAAACTTGTCTCAGATACTAAGAGCCCTGCTTATCTGGCATGTGCAGCCTAGGGGAGCAAGTCAAAGCCATAAGGTCTCACCCGACCATGGAGTCTTAAAACATACAGCATTATCTGGCCGCCAAAACTGCTCTACCCAAACTTGTCTCAGATACCACGAGCCCTGGCAATCTAGCATGTGCAGCCTGGGGGAGCAGCTCAAAGTGAAAGAGTCTCACCCGACTATTTAATCTTGAAATACACAGCCTTACCCTACCGTCAAAACTGCTTTACCAAAACTTGACTAAAATAGCAGGATCCCTGCCAAACTGCTTTACCAAAATTTGTCTCAGATATCACGAACCCTGGCAATCTGGCATGTGCAGCCTAGGGAAGCAAGTCAAAGCCAAATAATCCCACCCGACTACTTAGTCTTAAGACATAAAGCCCTACCTGGCTGTCAAAATTGCTTCACCAAAACTTGTATCGGATACCAGGAGCCCTGCCAATCTGGCATTTGCAGCCTTGCGGAGCACGTGAAAGCCAAACAGGCTCATCCGACTATTTAATACTAAAACATACAGGCTGCCAAAACTGCTATACCAAAACTTCTATCAGATTCCAGGAATCCCGACAATCTGGCATGTGCCGCATAGGAAGCAAGTCAAAGCCAAATAGTCTCACCCGACTATTAAGACTTAAAACATTCAGCCTCACCTGGCAGTGAAAATTGCCTTACCAAAACTTGTTTCAGATACCAGGAACCCTGTTAATCCAGCATTTTCATCCTAGGGGAGCAAGTCAAAGTCAAACAGGCTCACCCGACTATTTAATCTTCAAACATGCAGCTTGACCTAGCTGTCAAAACTGTTAAACCCAAACTTGTCTCAGATACCAGGAGCCATGCCAATCATGCACTTGCAGCCTAGGAAGGAACCCTGTAAATCTAGCACTTGCATCCTAGGATAGCAAGTCAAAGCCAAACAGGCTCACCCGTCAATTTAATCATAAAACATACAGCCTGACCTAGCTGTCAAAACTGTTTTACCAAAACTTGTTTCAGATACCAGTAGCCCTGCCAATCTAGCATTTGCAGCCTAGGGGAACAAGTCAAAGCCAATAAGACTCACCTCACTATCCAATCTGGAAACTCACTGCCTAACCTGCCCGTCAATTCTTTACCAAAACTTGAATCACATTCCAGGAGCCCTGCCAATCTGGCATGTGCAGCCTAGGGAAGCAAGTCATAGCCAAATAGTCTTACCCGACTATTTAGTCTGAAAACATACAGCCTCACCTGAAAGTCAAAATTGTTTTACCAAAACTTGTTTCAGATACCAGGAACCCTGTTAATCCAGCATTTGCATCCTAGCGGAGCAAGTCAAAGACAAACATGCTCACCTGACTATTTAATCTTAAAACATGCAGCCTGACCTAGCTGTCAAAACTGTTTTACCAAAACTTGTCTCAGATACCAGGAGCCCCGCCAATCTGGCATGTGCAGCCTAGGGGAGCAGCTCAAAGCTAAACAGGCTGAGCCGACTATTTAATACTAAAACTTACAGCCCCATCTGGCCGCCAAAACTGCTTTACCAAAACTTGTCTTACATACCAGGAGCCCTGCCAATCTGGCACTTGCAGCCTAGGAAGGAACGCTGTTAATCTAGCACTTGCATCCTAGGATAGCCAGTCAAAGCCAAACATACAGCCTTACCAAGCTGTCAAAACTGTTTTACAAAAACTTTTTTTATATTCCAGGAGCCCCGCCAATCTGGCATGTGCCGCCTAGGAAAGCAAGTTAAAGCCAAATAGTCTCACGCGACTATTAAGTCTTCAAACATTCAGCCTCATCTGGAACTCAACATTGCCTTACCAAAACTTGTTTCAGATACCAGGCACCCTCTTAATCAAGCATTTGCATCCTAGGGAAGCAAGTCAAAGTCAATCAGGCTCAGCTGACTATTTGATACTAAAACATACAGCCCCATCTGGCTGCCAAAACTGCTTTACCAAAACTTGTTTTGGATACCAGGAGCCCTGCCAATCTGGCACTTGCAGCCTAGGAAGGAACCCTGTTCATCTAGCATTTGCATTCTAGGGGAGCAAGTCAAAGCCAAATAGTCTCACGCGACTATTAAATCTTAATACATACAGCCCCTTCTGGCATGTGCCGCCTAGGGGAGCAAGTCAAAGCCAAATAGTCTAACCCGACTATTAAGTCTTAAAACATTCAGCCTCACCTGGAACTCAAAATTGCCTTTCCAAAACTTGTTTCAGATACCAGGAACCCTGTTAATCTAGTAGTTGCATCCTAGGGGAGCAAGACAACGTCAAACAGGCTCACCCGACTATTTAATCTTAAAACATACAGCCCCATCTGGCTGCCAAAACTGCTTTACCAAAACTTGTTTTGGATACCAGGAGCCCTGCCAATCTGGCACTTGCAGCCTAGGAAGGAACCCTGTTAATCCAGCATTTGCATCCTAGGGGCGCAAGTTAAAGCCAAACAGGCTGACTCGACTATTTAATCTTAAAACATACAGCCTTCCCCCAGCTGTCAAAACTGTTTTACCAAAACCTGTTTTAGATTCCAGGAGCCCCGCCAATCTGGCATGTGCAGCTTAGGGGAGCAAGTCAAAGCCAAATAGTCTCACCAGACTATTAAATCTTAATACATACAGCCCCTTCTGGCATGTGCCGCCTAGGGGCGCAAGTCAAAGCCAAAGAGTCTAACCCGACTATTAAGTCTTAAAACATTCAGCCTCACCTGGAACTCAAAATTGCCTTACCAAAACTTGTTTCAGATACCAGGAACCCTGTTAATCCAGCATTTGCATCCTAGGGGCGCAAGTCAAATCCAAAAAGTCACACCCGTCTATTAAATCTTAAAACATACAGCCCATCTGGCCGCCAAAACTGCTTTACCAAAACTTGTCTCAGATAGCAGGAACCCTGTTAATCCAGCAGTTGCATCCTAGGGGAGCAAGTCAACGTCAAACAGGCTCACCCGACTATTTAATCTTAAAACATACAGCCTCATCTGGCCGCCAAAGCTGCTTTACCAAAACATGTCTCAGATACCAGGAACCCTGTTAATCCAGCATTTGCATCCTAGGGGAGCAAGGCAAAGCCAAATAGTCGCACCCGACTATTTAATCTTAAAACATACAGCCTAACCAAGCTGTCAAATTTGTTTTACCAAACCTTTTTTTATATTCCAGGAGCCCCGCCAATCTGCCATGTGCCGCCTAGGGTAGCAAGTCAAAGCAAAATAGTCTCACCCGACTATTAAATATTAAAACATATAGCCTCATCTGGCCGCCAAAGCTGCTTTACCAAAACATGTCTCAGATACAAGGAACCCTGTTAATCCAGCATTTGCATCCTAGGGGCGCAAGCTAAAGCCCAACAGGCTCACCCGACTATTTAATTTTAAGACATTCAGCCTTTCCCAGCTGTCAAAACTGTTTTACCAAAACTTGTTTTAGATTCCAGGAGCCCCGCCAATCTGGCATGTGCCGCCTAGGGTAGCAAGACACAGTCAAATAGTCTCACCCGACTATTAAGTCTTAAAACATTCAGCCTCACCTGGAACTCAAAATTGCCTTACCAAAACTTGTTTCAGATACCAGGAACCCTGTTAATCCAGCATTTGCATCCTAGGGGAGCAAGTCAAAGCCAAACAGGCTCACTCGACTATTTAATCTTAAAACATACAGCCTTACCTAGCTGTCAAAACTGTTTTACAAAGACTTTTTTAGATTCCAGGAGCCCCGCCAATCTGGCATGTGCCGCCTAGGGGAGCAAGTCAAAGCCACATAATCTCACCCGACTATTAAGTCTTAAAACATTCAGCCTCACATGGAACTCAAAATTGCCTTACCGAAACTTGTTTCAGATACCAGGAACCCTGTTAATCCAGCATTTGCATCCTAGGGGAGCAAGTCAAAGCCAAACAGGCTCACCAGACTATTTAATTTTAAGACATACAGTCTTCCCCAGCTGTCAAAACTGTTTTATCAAACGTTTTTTAGATTCCAGGAGCCCAGCCAATCTGGCATGTGCCGCCTAGGGTAGCAAGTCACAGCCAAATAGTCTCACCCGACTATTAAGTCGTAAAACATTCAGCCTCACCTGGAACTCAAAATTGCCTTACCAAAACTTGTTTCAGATACCAGGAACCCTGTTAATGCAGCATTTGCAAGTCAGAGCCAAATAGTCTCACCCGACTATTTAACCTTAAAACATACAGCCTTTCCTTGAAGTCAAGAGTGCTTTGCCAAACTTGTCTCAGATACCAGGAGCCCTGCCCATCTGGCATTTGCATACCAGGGTAACAAGTCAAAGCCAATTAATCTTACCCCACTATTCAATCTGTAAGAACACAGGCTTACCTGCCCGTAAAAATGCTTTAGCAAAACTTGAAATAGATACCAGGAGCCCACCAATCTAACATGTGCAGCCTAGGGGAGCAGGTCAAAGCCAAATAGTCTCACCCGACTATTTAGTCATACAACATACAGCTTCACATGGAAGTTAAAATGGCTTTACCGAAATGTGAATCAGATTCCAGGAGCCCTACCAATCTGGCATGTGCAGCTTAGGGGTGCAAGTCAAAGCCAAATAGTCTCACCCGACTATTTAGATTGAAAACATACAGCCTCACGTGGAAGTCAAAATTGTTTTACTGAAGATTGTCTCAGATACAAGGAACCCTGTTAATCTAGCATTTAAAGCCTGGGGGAGCAAGTCAAATCCATATAGTCTCACCTAACTATTTAATCTTAACACAGACAGCCTTAAATGGCTCTCAAAACTGCCTTATCAAATCTCGTCTCAAATTCGCGGAGCCCTACCAATCTGGCATTTGCAGCCTAGGGGAGCAGATCAAAGCCAAATAGTCCCACTCAACCATTTAATCTTAAAACAAACAGCCCCATCTGGCCGCCACAACTGTTTTACCAAAATTTGTCTCAGATACCAGGAGCCCTGCCAATCTGGCATTTTTCGTCTAGGTGAGCGAGTCGAAACCAACAAGTCGCACCTGACTATCCAGTCTGAAAACACACAGACTTACCTCCCCGTCACAAATGGTTTTCCAAAAACTTTACAACGATACCAGGAGCCCTGCCAATCAGGGGAGCAAGTTAAGGCCAATTCGTTAGCTGACTATCCAATCTGAAAACACACAGCCTTACCTGCCCGTCTAAACTGCTTTACCAAAACTTTACTCAGATTCCAGTAGCCCTAACAATCTGGCACGTGCACCCGAAGGGAGCAAGTCAAAGACATATAGTCCCACCCTACTATCCAATCTGAAAACACACAGCCTTACCTGCCCGTCAAAACTGCCTTACCAAAACTTGAATCAGATACCAGGAGCCCTACTGGGCATGTGCGGCCTAGGGGAACAAGTCAAAACCAAATAGTATGACTCGACTCATTAGTCTTACAACATACAGCTTCACTTGGAAGTAAAAAATGTTTTACCAAAACTTGTCTCAGCTACAAAGAACCCTGTTAATCTGACATTTAAAGCCTGGGGGAGTAAGTCAAATCCATATAGTCCCACCTAACTATTTAATCTTAAAACATACAGCATTACCTGGCTGTAAAAACTGCTTTATGAATTCTTGTCTCAGATTCACGGAGCCCTACCAATCTGGTATTTTCCGCTAAGGGGAACAAGTCGAAGCCAACAAGTATCACCTGACAATCCAGTCTGAAAACACACAGAGTTACCTGCTCGTCTCAAATGCTTTACCAAAATCAGGGAAGCAAGTTAAGGCCAATTCGTTAGCTGACTATCCAATCTGAAAACATACAGCCTTACCTGCCCGTCTAAACTATTTTACCAAAACTTGTCTCAGATACCAGGAGCAATGCCAATCTGTCTTTAGCAAAACTTGAAACAGATACCAGGAGCCCTACCAATCTAACAGGTGCATCCTTGGGGAACAAGTCAAATACAATAAGTCCAACCTCACTTTCCAATCTTTAAACATACAGTCTTACCTGCCCGTCAAAACTGCTTTACCAAAACTTGAAACAGATACCAGGAGCCCCTCCAATATAACATATGCAGCCAAGGGGCGCAAGACAAAGCCAAATAGTCTCACCCGACTATTTAGTCATAAAACATACAGCTTCACATGGAAGTCAAAATTGCTTTACCAAAACGTGAATCAGATTCCAGGAGCCCTATAAATCTGGCATGTGCAGCCTAGGGGTGCAAGTCAAAGCCAAATAGTCTAACCCGACTATTAAGATTTAAAACATACAGCCTCACGTGGAAGTCAAAATTGTTTTACTGAAGATTGTCTCAGGTACAAGGAACCCTGTTAATCTAGCATTTAAAACCTGAGGAAGCAAGTCAAATCCATATAGTCTCACCTAACTTTTTAATCTTAAAACATACAGCCTTAAATGGCTCTCAAAACTGCCTTATCAAATCTCGTCTCAAATTCGCGGAGCCCTACCAATCTAGCATTTGCAGCCTGGGGGAACATGTCGAAGCCAAACAGGCTCACCCGACTATTAAATCTAAAAACATACAGCCTTACCTAGATTCCAAAACTATTTTAATAAAACTTTTTTTAGATACCAGGAGCCACGCCAATCTGGCATGTGCCGCCTAGGGGAGCAACTCTAAGCCAAATAGTCTCACCCGACTATTAAATATTAAAACATACAGCCCCATCTGGCTGCCAAAACTGCTTTACCAAAACTTGTCTTAGTTACCAGAAACCCTGTTAATCGAGCATTTGCATCCTAGGGGCGCAAGTCACAGCCAAACAGGCTCACCCGACTATTTAATCTTAAAACATAGAGCCTTACCAAGCTGTCAAAACTGTTTTACCAAAACTTTTTTTATATTCACGGAGTCCTACCAATCTGGCATTTGCAGCCTTGGGGAGCCGGTCAAAGCCAAACGGGCTCACCCGACTATTTAATCTTAAAAAATACAGCCCCATCTTTCCACCAAAACTGCTTTACCAAAACTGGAATCAGATTCCAGGAGCCCTACCAATCTGGCATGTGCAGCCTATGGGAACAAGTCAAAGACAATTAGTCCCATATCACTATCCAACCTGTAAACACACTGCCTTACCTGCCCGTCAAACCTTCTTTTCCAAAACTTTAATCAGATACCAGGAGCCCTACCAATGTGGCATGTGCAGCCTAGGGGAGCAAGTTAAAGCCAAGCAGCCCCATCAGGCTTCCAAAACTGCTGTACCAAAACTTGTCTTGGATACCAGGAACCCTGCCAATATGACATTTGCAGCCTAGGTTATCAAGTCAAAAACAATTAGTCCCACATCACTATCCAATCTGTAAGCAGGGAGCCTTACCTGCCCATCAAAACTGCTTTAACAAAACTTGAATCAGATACCAGGAGCCCTACCAATCTGGCATATGCAGTCTAGGGGAACAAGTCAAAGACAATTAGTCACAAATCACTATCCAATCTGTAAGCACGGAACCTTACCTGCCCGTCAAAACTGCTTTACCAAACTTGAATCAGATACCAGGAGCCCTACTTATTTGGCATTTGCAGCCTAGGGGAGCAAGTCAAAGCCAAATAGTCTCACCCGACTTTTTAGTCATACAACATACAGCTTCACGTGGAAGTAATAACTGTTTCACCAAAACTACTCTCAGATACAAGGAACCCTGTTAATCTAGCATTTAAAGCCTGGGGGAGCAAGTCAAGTCCATATAGTCCCACTTAACTATTTAATCTCAAAACTTACACCCTTACCTGGCTGTGTAAACTGCTTTATCAAATCTTGTCTCAGATTCCCGGAGCCCTACCAATCTGGCATTTGCAGCCTAGGGGAGCAAGTCAAAGCCAAATAGTCTCACCCGACTTTTTAGTCTTACAACATACAGCTTCACTTGGAAGTAAAAACTGTTTTACAAAAACTTGTCTCAGATACAAGGAACCCTGTTAATCTAGCATTTAAAGCCTGGGGGAGCAAGTCAAAACCATATAGTCCCACCTAGCTATTTAATCTCAAAATATACACCCCTACCTGGCTGTCAAAACTGCTTTATCAAATCTTGTCTCAGATTCCCGGAGCCCTACCAATCTGGCCATTGCAGCCTAGGGGAGCCAAAGCAAAACCGGCTCACCCGACTATTTTATCTTAAAACATACAGCCCAATCTGGCCACCAAAACTGCTTTACCAAACCTCGAATCAGATTCCAAGAGCAATACCAATCTGGTATTTGCAGCCTAGGGGAGCAAGTCAAAGCCAAATAATCTCACTTGACTTTTTAGTCTTACAACATACAGCTTCACTTGGAAGTAAAAACTGTTTTACCAAATCTTGTCTCAGATACAAGGATCCCGGTTAATCTAGCATTTAAAGCGTTGGGGAGCAAGTCAAATCCATATAGTCCCATCTAACTATTTAATCTCAAAACATACAGCCTTACCTGGCTGTCAAAACTGCTTTATCAAATCTTGTCTCAGATTCCCGGAGCCCTACCAATCTGGCAAGTGCAGCATAGGGGAGCCAAAGCCAAATAGTCTCACCCGACTTTTTAGTCTTACAACCTCACTTGGAAGCAAAAACTGTTTAATCAAAACTTACCTTAGATACAAGGAGCCCTGCCAATCTGGCTTTTGCAGCCTTGGGTAAGGTTTCAAAGCCAAATAGTCTTAACCCTGTTTTAATTGTTAAAACATACAGCCTTTCCTGGAAGAAAAAATTGCTTTACCAAAACATAGATCAGATACAAGGAACCCTGTTAATCTAGTATTTGCAGCCTAGGTGAGCAAGTCAAAAACCAAATAGTCTCGCCCAACTATTTAATCTTAAAACATACAGCCCCATCTGGCCCCGACATCTGCTTTACCAAAATTGTCTCAGATACAAGGATCCCTATTAATCTAGAATTTGTAGCCTAGAGGAGCAAGTCAAAGCCAAATAGTCTCACCCGACTATTAAATCTTAAAATATACAGCCCCATCTGGCCGCCAAAACTGATTTTTCAAAACTTGTTTCAGATACCAGGAACCCTGATAATCCTGCATTTGCATTCAGGGGATCAAGTTAAAGCCAAACAGGCTCATCCGACTATTTAATCTTCAAACATACATCTCCATCTGGCCGCTAAAACTGTTTCACCAAAACTTGTTTTAGATACCAGGAGCCCTGCCATTCTGGCATTTGCAGCCTAGGGGAACAAGTCAAAGCATACTAGTCTGTCCTCACTATCCAATCTGAGAACACACAGCCCCATCTGTCTGGCAAAACTGCTTTACCAAAACTTCTATCAGATTCCAGGAGCCTCGCCAATCTGGCATGTGCTGCCTAGGGGAGATAGCCAATGCCAAATAGTCTCACACGACTTTTAATTCTTAAAACATTCTGTTCACCTGGAAGTCAAAATTGCCTTAGCAAAAGTTGTTTCAGATACCAGGAACCCTGTTAATCCAGCATATGCATCCTAGGCGAGCAAGTCAAAGTCAAACAGGCTGACCCGACTATTTAATCATATAACATACAGCCCCATGTGGCCGCCAAAACAGTTTAACC